>JAOTQR010000614.1:0-19194 GCA_025774065.1 Solanum ossicruentum | reverse complement strand
ATCACTAAAAGCCTATGTTGAGTAGAAACATTCTCGCTCGGAATAACCTTGCAATTCTTACATAAGCTTCTATCGCCCTTTCGGAGAAGTAGATAATCTATCTGAGTCTTAGCTACCGTATTACGGAAGGTAATCAAGTGGTTTTCCCTCTTTGGGAAACACGAGTTGGCAATCACTAACTCAAAGGCTTTGGCAAAATCTAAGAGAGACGTCCCACTTCCATTCCTCTCCCCAAAATCAAAACCTCCATGAACACCTTCAAACCCGCTAGTAGTTGCCCCGATATGCCTATTTTAAAGTCACTCCCAATGAAAAATTTTTCTGTCTCTGGTATGCCTCGCACAAGCTCATCTAGATCCTCCCAAAAGAGCCTTTTGACTTCCTCATCTAGGCCTACTTGGGGCACATAAACACTAACTACGTTTACCACATGTCTACCAACCATGAGTTTGATAAATATCATCCTATAAATTAGCCCTCTTAACCTCAACCACATATTCCCTAAGATTCTCATGTACTAGGATACCTACACCATTGCTTTCCCTAGAACCACTAGAGTACTACAACTTAAACCCATCTACGTCCCATGCTTTTTGGTGCCTACCCATCTGGTCTCCTGGACGCATGCTATATTAATATGTCTCCTTTTAAAACATTTTACTAATTCTATGGACTTCCCTGTTAGTGACCCTATATTCCACGATGCTATCCTTAACTTTTATAAACCCATGCCGCTCTTACCACCCTTACCCCTAACCCCATAACATTCTTACAACATCCCACAAAGCACAGCATATAACAATTATACACAACATACAAGTAGGCGGCATAACATTACGTAGTCTTGCTATGTTCGAAGTCAACAATACCAAATCTATTTTAACTTCAACCAAACTACATATAACATACACACGCATAAAATCAACTTTAAAATAGTCCCAAAGTATATGGAGGTTGTGGAACAACAATTCCCAACTACCAGCCCACAAGTTCGTACTAAGAACATAATTGCGATATCATATAAGAACTCACTTTTGCGGATTGTAAAAATGGTGTAGCATCCTTTCTACATCATTACAGAACCAAAACTCATTAAGAGAAACAACCTCCCTTAGTAATCAATCCAACCAAGAATATAAAAAATCCCAAATAAAAAAGAAAACTGTACAACAATCTTGGAACACATGCTGTCCAAAATTTAAGCACAAGTAATACCAGCCTAGTTCTCTTCTTTTTCATGAACAATCATAATAAAATAACAACTATAATTACTTACATTTACATTCAAGGTTGAGGGCCTCTTTAAGAACCCTAAAAGTTTCTTGTGGATGCTTTACAAAGTCAAGAAAGAATAACAAATAACCCTTGTGAAAGCTGAAATTTTCCAAGTCTAAGAATGACTTAAAGGTGCTGCTTGTAACCCCTTTTAAAGGATTTCTTTATCTGACTTTCTTTGAAATTTTTAGCCTTATTTTATTAAGTTAGTAATGTACCATTTGCTCCATTCACTTTTGGGCCTTATTGGGTAGCAAACTGATGGGCCTTGGCTGCCCATTTTTACCCTTTCGCCTTACTTAGTTTGGGCCCAAATCATTAAGTAGGTTGTGATGTACTCGGGCCCTTTTCCTATTCTTCTTGGGCTGTAAACAATTGTCCATTTACAATGCTAAAATGTGGGATCAAGTCACATCCCTTAACCCAGACTTTATTCATTATCAGACTTGGACAAATTCGGTATCGGGCCTTGTCTCTGTCTAGCTAGCAAGTTTAAGCTAAGAAAGTAGGTGACTCACCTGCTAGCTTCTGGTCCTACAAGCACCTCAATTCTCCCACTTCAATTAAGGCCTCTACCTCCCTAATTTGTCTTAAAACATATATACACTGACTCGTCTTAAACATTAGACGTACATATAGTCCTCTGAACTGAAACTCAAACACTTTTAAAAATGGTCTCTAAATTCGCCAAGCCACATCATGTTCCATTTGCATAGAACTAGTAGAAATAGTCACTAAATTGGCCAAGCTAGATCATGTTCCATTTGCATAGAACTAGTACATGTAAGGTGTGGTGTGTTACATCCTCCCCCCTTTAGGAACATTCGTCCTCGAATGTTAGCAAAATTGGATAGCTTTACCAAGTTTAAACCTTTACTTAAACAAACTTTTGACAACACAACAAGTACTTATACACATACCTATTAATTCCCTAACTCTACCTACTGCACTTCCTCTTTAGCTTCAAATAAGTAAGTGTATTTTTATTTCATTGTATCCTCAGCCTCCTATGTTATCTCTTATGCCTGTTGGTTTCTCCAAAGTACTTTTACTGAAGCTATTTGTTTATTCCTTAGCTTCTTAACTTGATGATCTATAATAGCAAGAGGTACCTCTTCATAGGTGAGATCTTCTATAACCTACATATCTTCAATAGGAGTGATATGGGATGACTCACCTATGCATTTCCGAAGCATTGAGACATTAAAAACTAGATGAACCATTTGAAAGCTCGTGGGGTAGCTCTTATTCATATGCAACTTTCCCAAACTTCTTAATTATTTTATATGACCCTATGTAACGTGGACTCAATTTTCCTTTCTTACCAAATCTCATAACCTTTTTCAATGGAGATACCTTTAAGAATACCCAATCCCCTACTGAAAATTCCTGTCCTCTCCTTCTAGCATCTGCATATGATTTATGACAACTTTAGGCTATTTCTAGCCGCTGCTGTATTACCCTAAAATTTTCATGGGTTGTTGTACTAGATCTGACCCAAGTAAGGTGGTTTCACCACTTCAAACAATACAATTGGCAACCTACATTTCCTTCCATACAAAGCTTCATAAGGTGCCATCTTGATACTTTAGTGGTAGCTATATGTTAAATCCTGAAAATGGTATTTTTAATGTGATGTTGCATTCTTCTTAGGGAAGATTTATTGATGATCACTAGTGTCTTGTACTTCCCTTTTACATTTGGGGTCAAATGTTCCCAAAGGGGAGATATTGTAACGATCCCAAAAAGTGCCCGAAAATGTGCCGCAGAAGTACCCAGAATCGTGATTTCCGTATGTCTAAAATTCCATTCCTTATTTAAAAAATCTAACTTCATATTCTTGTTTAGGGAGTCAAATTGAGAGAGAAATGGGTCTAACCCAAATTTTAAAGCAACCGTATCAAAATCCAAAAATTGCAAAGAATGCTATTTAGGAGGGTCAACTTTGAAGGAGCATATCTCTTAGCATATAAGAAATTGAGTGGCCCACAACCTACCAAATTAAATCCCTTTAAATTAATTTTCCAACACACTTAGTTTCACCTCATTCTGAGTTCGGATGAAGGATTTATTCCCATTTTCGTAGAGCTCGTTTGTGTAGAAAATGCAGATTACATGTGGGTTCTCGCATCACCACCGCGACGCGCCCCTGTTGTTTTTGGTGCTTGTTTTAAATTTTTCAGTCCAAGACTTATAAGTATTGGGCCTAAGGGTTCCCACACTTGAAAATACACATACGTAGCCTTTTTTCAGCCTCATATAATCCTTAACATTCCCCAATATCCTCTCAAACACTTAGACTCATATTTCACCCAAAATTTAAGTCCCAAAACTCAAGATCAATCTTAAGGATTTCTTCAATGATTTCATTCAAGCTTCAAGTCTCCATCTTTAATCTCTTTCAAGGGTTCTCCAAAGCTAAGGTAGGTGGTGTTGAACCATTGGGTCCTTTCACCCATGGTGCCTAAGCCTACTTTTCACTAATATTGAATGATTTAAAGTTGATTTTACATGTGGGTCTTGTATATTGAGAATTTACTGCACATTGATTTTAGTTCATGAAAGTATGGTTGTTTTAGCATGTTTGAGCTCTAAATCTTCGATCTAACGTTAGATTTGATGAGGGGATTTGATGTGAATGTCTTGGGGGTGTTGCAAGGTATTGATTGATAGTTTTACTACAGTTTTTCTTGCATGATTTCATCTCTAAATTACATGGTCTTTTACCCCCAATACACCCCCAAATGCTTGATAAAATGTCCGGCTAGGGTTACTTAATGAATTGAAGGTCCAATGCATGTCTTATGAGTTGAATGATGTTATGATGATTATATGATGATGAACTGATGTATATATATGTGTCTAAATCATGTAAAGCACCTATGGTATTGCAAGTGAATTGTTGGGTCCTCGTGTTGTTGTATTCTTGGAAAAGTAAGGAGTTCTTTCTTGATGGGTCGAATGCAATGGTTTGATAAGCTAGTTCGATAAAATGCTTAATCCGAAAAGGGATGGGCTCCCGTAAGGAAGGCTACATAATCCAAAAAGGGATAGGATCAAGTAAGGAATATTACTTAATCCAAAAAGGGATGGGCTACCATAAGGAAGGTCACTTAATCCGAAAAGGCATGGGCTCCCTTAAGGAATGTCACTTAATTCGAAAAGGGATGGGCTCCAGTAAGGAATGTCACTTAATCCGAAAAAGGACAGGCTCCCGTAAGGAATGTCACTTAATCCGAAAAGGGACAGGCTCCCGTAAGGAAGATCACTTAATCCAAAAAAGGGACGGGACCCTATAAAGAAGGATACTTAATACGAAAAGGGATGGGCTCCCATAAGGAAGGCCACTTAATCTGAAAAGGGTTGGGCTCCCGTAAGAAATGTCACTTAATCCAAAAAGGGATGGGCTCCCGTAAGGGATGTCACTTAATGCAAAAAGGGATGGACTCCCGTAAGGAAGATCACTTAATCCGAAAAGGGATGGGCTCCCATAAATAAGGCCACTTAATCTGAAAAGAGATAGGCTCCCATAAGGAAGTCCATTTAATCGAAAAAGTAATGGGCTCCCGTAAGGAAGGCCACTTAATTCGAAAAGGGACAGACTCCCGTAAGGAAGGTTATGCATGCAAAAGGTATTATGTTATGTCGGTTGAGGTTTCTTCCCATGCTTATATATTATGAGCTATGTAAGACGAATGACTTGCAAAGCATGATTTACATAAGCATTGGTCATATATGTCATTTTGTAATTATGCTATCTATTAATTGTTATTATGTATTTTAATTATGATGCTTATTTCTTGTTGCATTGCATCCCACATACTTAGTACATTCAAATGTACTAATGCATACTCTATGCCTACATGATGTCACCATATAGAAACCAGAGCCCCACTTGAGCATCCCCCTCCATGTGGCTAGTATGACTCCATTCAAGCTTGTTGGTGAGTCCTCCATTCCGAGGACGTTACTTATGATCTCTTGCTATATATTAAGACTTTATCTCTTTCATTATGTTTTGACTATAAGGGTGAGCCCGGTTGCTTTGTGTTGACCCCCGCTCTTATCTTTATATAATAGAGGTGTTGTTGGACGTATGGTGTATCTGTGTTATGAGCCTTGATTCTATTGACTCTTGTTGCTTATGATATGAATGAGGTTCTCTTAGTCCCAATTCCCCATTTTTTATATTTCTTACGTTGTTTTACATTGCTTCCACAACCAAGGATGTGCAATGATATGCTATGAGGCTTGTTTGGGGTACTTTCGGGTTCCCCATTCGCCGGTCATGTATAGGCCCTAGGCTTTGATCATGACACATATCATCTTTCAAACATGGACATGGAAATATGAAATACATCTCATACAATCCTCAACTCCATAGTGTCTCGTGGTATCACAACATTTATAGCTTTGAATATCATAAACTAGCTCATCAAACTATCACATCATAATATCAAATAAAGGGTTTCATATCATTCATAATATTTATAACATTCTCATGAAATCATAGTGTTCGAATTTCCCTTCAACATCAACAACATCCATAACTCACATGTGTTACCATAAGCCTTCAAAACATAAGAGATTTGTCGCATAACTTAGTCAAAACATGTTGGATATATGTATTTAAGCTTAAAATTATAGAATTCAAGAATAAGGAACATGAGTGGGGCAAAATAAAGTCATTTAAGAAGTCATTCAAGCAACCCAACAACATACTTGAAAAATCCCAATTGAGGTGTCATGAAAACCATTCAAAAATTCATAACATTTTAGAGTCTTTCAAGATGCTATAGGTTACAAAGCTTTAATGTAATAAACATACCATAATCTCAATCATTAGTAGGAGCCCACACATCAATAAATCAACAATTAACAAATTTCCAACATTTTTCATATAATGGAGTGATAATAGAAAATATTCATAGAGAATTAGCCATTAGAATCAAGAAATTTGATAAAAATAGTTTTGGGGCTCCATGAGTGAAAAGACCCATGGTTGAAGACCCACATACCTTAGAATTAGAGTTACTTGAAGAAAAACTTAAGGAGGACTTGGAGTTTGACTTGGTTTTCTTGAATTCCAACAAAACTTCTTGAAAATCATGAGAATGGATGAAGGATTTGGTGAAGATTAGAGTGGAATTGGAGAGGTTTTTAGTGAGTTTTAGAGTTGAAAAATGGCTAAGGATGAGGGTTTCATGCATATATAGACATTGGGTAATTACTCCATTGTCCTTGAGTGAAAAAAGGGAGATTTTGACCTATGGCACATCTAGTCCGCGTCGCGGCCGCGATGCGGACAACAACTATTTGCGAAATTTCACCAAAAATATATTTTTTTGCATGGGTAAAATATACCTTTTCGGTAACCACTCCTCCACATAATGTTCCCTATGGTCAAGAATATGAGGTCCGATTTGTGAAATTTTATATGAATTTCGAGATATTCAAAAAATAATTGCATCATAGGGTCATTTTGAGCAACGTTGAGGGGTGTTTCAATATCCCCCCTTGGGAATATTCGTCCTCGAACATGAATTGAGATAGCATAATAGAATGGAACATCCATAAACTCCTTACTAAAACAAGAATGAAAATTAAACATTGTTTTCATGCAATTTTCAAAGTCTCTATCATGGAAATCATTTTAAAAGCGTGAGTAGCATATGTTCATAATTGCACATGAAACTTCAATCAATTCTCTTCAAGAGCATGCATGCATAATTAGTAACATGTCAAGACTAGATAAATGATGTATGAGAATGAACATGAACTACCATTGTTACCAATATGCCAACACAACCACTTGCCAATACATTGACCATAGCACCACCACTTACGAAATCGTTTAGTACCAACTATCACCCTATTCAAGGAAACACATACATACTGGACATAGTGTTACGAGCTCTCTCTCTTCCCTTCCTAGTGGACATGGGGCAATCCTTTCTCTTGTGCCCTAATTCACTATACTCAAAACAACCATCTTGACCCACTATCGTTAGGAAAAGAATAACCTTATGTACTTCTAATGGCACGAAATGGATCATAATGAAGAAAATCATTTCCTAAAATGCCTCATAGCCTTCTATCCATAGTTGTGGCGCACTTTACAATCATGAATAAGACTCTACTCGATGCGATGTATTTGATGTCCGAGGACCATTTATAAACCTAGTGCTCTGATACCAAGCTTGTCACAACCAAAACATAGGTCCTAGATGTGACACAACAAATGGGAATCCCGAAGGCAACCCAAACAAGCCTCATAGCATATCATTTACACATCCTTGTTTTTAACAGAAACAATAAAAGATAAATAAACACATAGCAAATAATTTCTAAGGGAAGTGGGGGCTTTGGACTGACACTATGGGGATGTTATAGGGAAGAGGATAAACCTAAATCACATAACAAATAAGTCTAAGGGGCGGGTAAGTATGACTCATGCTATTGGGGCATTTAGGGACTTGGAAATTTCATCACTTTCCACCATAATCAATATCATAACATATGGGATAGGGTATAAGGGATAAGTCTCCGTAAAATGTCAACATCAAATTATAGGTCCATAGGGTAGTATCCAACAACACCTCTAAGTATGAATAGGATGGGGGACAAGATATGTTCAAGAATCACCTTCAAACTAGAAAGTAAAGTGGAATAAAGTCTCAACATGAGTAAGGTAAAAGTAGGATATTGTCCCTAAACTAGAGGACTCACCACAAACATAATCTTCACAAGTCTAAGCTAGCTACGTAGAGGATATCGAGGAGCACCGGTCCCTACATGTTAAAATCATGTAGGCATAGAGTATGCATTGGTACATGGAATGCACTAAGTATGTGGGTTGCAATGCAACAAGGGAAGCAAGCCATAGTAATCGAAATGCGTAAGCATAATCAAAGACGTAAGCTTAATATGCCATGTATGATCAATGCTTAAGGTAAAACATACGTGGAGGTAATCATACTTGCCTAACTCTTAAAAAGCATAATAATGAGGCGTGAGTAGCTCATCTATATACCTTGTACTAGAGGATGAGGAATGTTGCATAGGTCATAATAATAAAGAACCATAATAAATCATCACAAGAGAATATCTTGAGGACATGAGGAGGACATGAGCATATATAAGGAAAATCATAGACCAAGAATGAGATATACCAAAAAGCTTTGGGAAGTTCATAAAAGATAGTGAGAAATAGAAGATGTCATATATAACTAAAGTATTAATATTCTTTGGTGAATAATACAACACTTTATATTAAAGACTATTTTATTATGAAAAGAACGTTAATAATCATAATGGAGACCATCTTACACACTTGTAGACATCATCATGTACTTTTGGGGGAAATACTATTTGAACTTATGATACAATGAATCATCGGAACTTTAGATCACCTTTGGACATAATATAAAGGAAAAATTTAATCATAATAATAGGGACAACTTAGAACCACAAGGATAACTTGAACATGTGTGAGAGCAAGCTTTAACTGACATAAATTATGTGAGCTAAGCCATGGAGTCCCGATGTTTTTCCCTACACCAGAGGAAAGGGGGAAGTCACTTGCCAAGGCGACCTCCTAAGATGCCTAAGTGGATCCAAAAAAGCTTTACTATTGAGCAACCTTTACTATCGGTTATTCTAGAAATCAACCTCTACTAACGGGTGATTCCTATTTCCTACGGTAGCACGTAGTTATGGAACAATGATATTCTACTAACAGTCTCTCACCTCATCTAACTGGAAGCTTCCGCATCCATCCCAAGGTCCACTCGATGCTAAGTAAACTCTCACGAAATAATTATCAAGAGGAATCATGAAATTCATTAGTGGAGAGGTATTCTACTAACCCATCCCATAAGCCTTATAAAATAATGGAGAGGAATTCGACTTACACATCCCATAAACATTTTGAACATTAATCATCATTATATGGATAACTCCTTTACCTTGGTTAAGCCTCTATTATCGGCTAGCATCATAATCTTGGCTAAGCCTCTACTATTACCTAGCATCATCATCATATCCCTCTACTAATGAGTCATCATTTCATATCCCTCTACTAATGGATCATCATAGACTCATCATCTTAACTAGGTGGGTACTCATATTTTTTTTATTCAGTCATGCTGAATTTCATAAGACTAGTCCCATTAGACATACAACACATGAGGGTAATCATGACATGCACAACTTGTATAACATAACATCATAAGGAGGGCTTTACAATAACACGTAGCTTTCATAATATCTCAATGAATTTCACATAATACTTGATATACCTCATCCTACATAATATTCATAACTAGCATCATATAGAGAAACCTTTTCATTATTTATAAAACACTTCACGATTAAAACCCTCATCATGAAGAATCACCTTCAAAATTAGCAAACTCAACTTAATAATTGGGTGGGCTCATGCATGTAGTTTTAAATCATGTAAACTCAAGAGGACTATGCATGAAATACTGTATTTCATCAATTTATATCATCTGTAGAACAACCCATCTCAGTCATACATATCATCTTTCAAACATGGACATGAAAATATGAATACATTTCATACAATCCCTCAACTCTATAGTGTCACATGGTATTACAACATTTATAGCTTTGAATATATAAACTAGCTCATCAAATAATCACATCAAAATATCAAATAAAGGGTTTCATAACATTCTCATGAACTCATAGTATGCATAATTTTCCTTCAACATCAACAACATCCATAACTCATATGTGGTACTATAAGCCTTCATCGCATAAAAGATTTGCCACATAAGTTAGTCAAAACATGTTGGGTATATTTACATAAGCTTAAGATCATAGAATTCAAGAATAAGGAACATGAGAGGAGTAAATTAAAGTGATTTAGCAAGTTATTCAAACAACCAACAACATACTTGAAAAATCTCAATTTGAGTGTCATGAAAACCATTCAAAAATGCATCATATTTTAAAGTCTTTCAAGATGCCATAACTTACATAGCTTTAATTTAATGAACATATTATAATCTTAATCATTAGTAGGATCCCATACATCATTAAATGAAGAATCAATAAATTTTCAATACTTTTCATATAATAGAGTGATAATAGAAAATTCCCATAAAGAATTAGTCATTAGAATTAAGAAATTTGATAAAAATAGTTTTGGAGCTCCATGAGTGAAAGGACCCATAGATGAAGACCTACATACCTTAGACTTGGAGTTTCTTGAAGAAATACTCGAGGAGGACTTAGGGCATGACTTGGTTTTCTTGAATTCCAACAAAGCTTCTTGAAAATCATGAGAATGGATGGAGGATTTGGTGAAGATTATAGAGGAATTTGAGAGGTTTTTGGTGGGTTTTGGAGTTGAAAAATGGCTAAGGATGATGTTTCATGCATACATAGACATTGAATAATTATCCAATTGTCCTTGAGTGAAAAAGGGAGATTTTGACCTATGGCACGTCCAATACGCATCGCGGCCACAACGCAGACAACCACTGGTTAAGAAATTTCACCGAAAAATATATTTTTGGCACGGGTAAAATATACCTTGTAGGTAACCATTTTCCCATGCAATTTTTCCCTCTGAACAATTATATAAGGTTGGATTTGCAAAATTCTGTACGGATTTTGAGATATTCAAAAAACAAATGCATCATATGGTCTTTTAGAGGTACGTTGAGGGGGGTTTCAAAGATGCAATCATATGATAGGGATTTTCGGTTAAATGAACAAAGTGTGATAATAATGACCTGTGGATCTTTAAAATTATGAACTAATACTATTTGATGAGTGACGTGATCGTAAGAAAAGATGTATTGAAACGACCCCAAAATGTGCCTGGAATCGTAATTTCCATATATATAAAATCCATGCGTGATATAAAAAAGTCAACTTCATATTCTTGTTCAGGGGGTCAAATTGAGTGGAAAATGGGTCTAACCCCAATTTAAGAGCAACATGAAAATTTTGAAAATCGCAAAAATGCGATTATTAGAGAGCATCCGCGCCGCTGGCGTGACGCGCCAAGGGCGCGCTCTAGTGTTATTTTGGTGCAGTTTTTCAAGTTCAGTCCATGACTTTGGGTCTTGGGCCTAAGTGTTCCCATGCGTGAAAATACCTATACTTAGCCATATTTCACCCATATATCATTCAAGACATTCCCCAATACTCACTCAAACACTTAGACTCATATTTCTCTCCAAAATCAAGTCCTAAAACTCATCTAATTCTTAAGGTTCTAATTCAAGCTTCAAGTATCCATCTTCAACATTCTTCAAGGATTCTCTGAAAGCTAATGTATGTGGGTTTCTTTATGGGTTCCTTTCATTCATGCTGCCCAAGCTTTCTTTTACCTAAATTGTATGATTTAAACTTGATTTACTCATGGATCTTATTTATTATGAATTTCACTGTACACTATGCTGGGATTTCATGGAATTGTGACTGTTTTAGAATGTTATTGTTTGCTATAAATCTAGGTTCTATGGCGAGATTTGATGAAGGGCTTTGATGTATATTTCTTGAGGGTGTTACCAAGTATCTATTGATGGTTTTGTAGTAAATTTTCTAGCATGATTTCACTTTTGAATTTCATGGTTTTACACTAGGACTTCACACCCGCCAAGTGTTCGATAAAATGTCCAATTATGGTTTCTTGATGAATTGAAGGTGAAATGCATCTCTAATGAGTTGAGTGACTAAATGATGATGAAACAAATGTATGTTTATGATATTATCTCTATATTTTGGGGAATTAACCAAGCCTCACTCGGAGGTTGTAGGCCCGGATAACCATGTTGAGGTGTTTGTACCTCGATCACCTCGCTCGGGAGCTGGCAGGCCCGTACAACTATGTCAAGGGGTTTGTACCTTGATAACCATGTTGGGGGATTTGTACCTCATCAACCATGTTAGGGGGTTTGAACCTCATCAACTATGTTGGAGGGGTTTGTACCTCATCAACCATATGAAGGGGTTTGTACCTCATGCACCTCTCCAAGGATATGGTAGGCCATGGGTATTCATTAATATGGTCTCTCCTTACACATGGATTATGTTCTATATAAGCATGGTTTACTTCAAGCATTATTTATACATGTCATATTATTATATGTTTATTCATTGCGTATATTATGCATTTTGTGTATGGTGCTTATCTCTTGTTGCATTGCATCCTATATACTTAGTACATTCAAATGTACTAATGCACACTCTATCCTATATGATGTCACCATATAGGAATTGGAGCCTCGCTTGAGCATCTCCCTCCATGTGGTTAGTATGATTTCTCTCAAGCTTGTTGGTGAGTCCTCCATTCTGGGGACTATGCTTATGATCTCATGCTATGTTCTAAGACTATCTTTCTTTTATGCATACGTTGACTATGAGGGTGAGCTCGATTGCTTGTCTTTGCCCCCGATCTTATTTATGTAGTAGATGTATTATTGGACATGTCACATGTAATGTTATAAGCTTGACTCTCTCTTGAATCTTGTTGTTTATGATATGAAAGATGTCTCTTAGCCCTGGTTATCCCTATTTACTATCTCTTGTTGTTATTTCATTACTTCCACGACCAAAGATGTGTAATGATTTTCTAAGAGGCTTGCTTGGGGTCCCTTCAGGTTCCCCTTGTGCCATGTCACGTCTAGGCCGTAGACGTGGGTCGTGATATGTATCATTTGAGAGAGTGGAGAATTGAAATCAGAGACACTTGGTTTTATTTGGTTTGCTATAGTTATAGTGATAGTGTTACATATCATTAATTTGGGTTATAAAATATTTAGAAAATAGTTGATACCTTGAATATTGTGATAAGCAGCTCAAATATGGCAATAAGCTAATTTGTGATATTGAGTATGGTAATTAGTACATTGAAATTCTTTCATAAAGGATATGTTAAGGTTGATAAAGAGGTGATCCATAAGTTAAGATACATGAATTCATAAAAGATCTTAAGGTATGAGTTAATACAAATAGATAAAAGAATTGGGGTACAAGTTAAAATAAAGCCTCTATGTTTTTCATTGTTAGTCAACATTTTTGGTAGTATGTTTTGTTAAGGTATGAATCAGTAAGATAAAGAAATAATTGACAGCATCGAGTATTCAGCATTTGGAAGGACTCGCATGTGGGTTGGGCCATAAATTGAGTTACATTTGACTGTTGAAGGACCTAAAGAAGTGCTCCACTTAAAGTTTTGACTTAGATCATAAGGTAAAATGTCATGTTCCATTGGACAATAATTAAAGTTGATGAGTGAGTTAGTGAAGGAAGAAGAGTCTGATATATTGAAGAGCTCAGGGTGTCCAAAATTTGTGTCATAAGAAGAATATAAGAAAGATAAAGGAATAAGACCTCCCATACAGACCCTTGGTTTGGAATTTAAGGTTACTAATTTTTGCCTTGGAGGTTAGATATGATCATGCAATATGTACTTGTTCGCACACGTTTGCTAGGATATTATCATTGACTTTTCTGAAGGATGAGTTTTGCTTCGAGTGACTAATAATGATGTTTGAAATGTGCTATATTCTTATATTGGTTTAGAGTGTTCAATTATGATAGATGACTTATGAGGGCACTGCTATATAGTCCTATAGATTTACATGATTATTGAGGATTTTGAGACAGTTGAAATTACTCTATTAATAGGACCATATAGATTATTGTGATGTGTGACATAGACACTTGATAATGACTAGAGATTGTGCGCTTATGGTAGGTAGAATTATTAAAGTGACTAAATCTCTCTAAGTTTTGGCATGAGATATATGATGATTAGAATGGTGAAATTTGGTATGTCAAAGATTGTATGAAATTGACTTTAGGTATAATTAAATAACTTCACCTTGACGAGAAAAGTACTATCAAATTTTAAATCAATGATATGAGCTTTAGGTATGACTCATATCTATAAGAAATGCCTAAATCAAAAGAGAAGAAGTCATAGCTTGAAATATTTGAAGGTGGTAATGTGTTACTAAGAAGATTTGATACTAGTACAAATTTGAGATAATGGTAAATGACCAGTATGGCTATGATGTTCTGTTAATATTACGAGTGTTGTCTTTGACGTAGTATTGTAAGGAGTATATGGAGTTTGGTAAATTAAGTATGTGTGTGATTGTACTTGGGACCAGACAGGTTTATTATGAGTAGCAAAAAAAATAAATATTTTTCTTTTAAAATATGGGATTAGATGAATGAAAACATTTGATAGGAGCACTACGAAAGGAGTATCTTGTATAATTTGACTTTGATTCTATGCTTTCTTACATGGCTACCTGCTTCATTATGGGCATACCTATCTATTTTTACTCGTGTCTTCACTTTTGTAGATGGATCCTTAGTGGTGGATCAGGTGAACCGATCCTGAAATTTTTTTCTTAGTAAGATAGGTTACTTGTGCAAACTTAATTATGCTAATTATGACAGATTTAGTATTGATTGGGATAGTTGAAGTATACAAATGGTTATACACATACAACCTTACTTATGTGAATCTATGGAATAACTATTATGAATACTTATAGTTGTTCAGTAGTCTTAAGATTCATCTTATCATTGAGTTCTTCTTCCGGCTATGTAGGATTGAGTGTGAGGCCTGTTAGGTCTTTGCTCTATCGCTCTTAAGGGTTATTTATAATCATAATTATTGATCTAGTATTTTTGATAGTGTTGTTAGAGCATTGTATGTTTTGGTGTATTGTTTGCTCAGTGGTTACTTATCATTTTCTCTATTGGGTCAGAAAAAAGATTGATTCTTTATGATGAGTATCCAATGTGTGAAGATCACATATTATAATTTAAGCTTGTTGAAAAATTTGATTGTGAGAATGAAATTTTAATAAGACCCATGATGGTTTGTGCATTAGGTGTGTTGGATGGTTGATTTAGATTCGCTTTTGATTATGATCGATATTGATTATTAGTTTTATCGTCGCTGTGTGAGAAAAGATTCACCCTAATTTTTGAGTTATGGTTAGTGGGTTGTTATTCAGATAGATTTCATGGATTAGTTTGTGGCTTGAAAATCACTCTTGATTTATAAATCTGCTAAGGTTCGATTCAAAAATTCAGTTCTTAATAGTCGATTTTGACGAAATGGTCTTAAAGAGGATCTTACTTGGTGAGATAAGTATTGGCTCATAAAGATATTAACTTAGGCTTTGATAATGTCGATTATTCTTTCTTCTTTTTCTTTATGTTTGAGGATGAACATGATTTTTAGTGGTGGGTAGTGTAATGACCCGTTAGGCTATTTTGAGAGTATATCCTCCTGTTTTCAACAAATATCTTTCTCATAAATTTTAAACGGGTATTTCAAACTATTTAATAATTACAATTATTTAAGTTTCAGGTAAATGTAGATAACTAGTTTAATTAGGGTACTATATTGATAACTTATTAAATATTCTATACCACTTAGTATATATATTGAAATTAGTTAGTAGGGTTTTAATTTTTTTCTTATAACTTGAAAAATATAGAAAGAAATGGGAACCCGCGATATCTATAACCATAGAAATGACTTGCAGTTTAGGTACGAATTCTAAAATTCTCTTGTTTCTCTCTATGTACGAATTAATAGTGTAGTAGGTGGATAGTGAGTGATAATATTAATGTATTATTGGAGTGGAGGAAAAAGAATAAAAATATTGAA
Source organism: Solanum ossicruentum (assembly GCA_025774065.1). Classification (NCBI taxonomy): domain Eukaryota; kingdom Viridiplantae; phylum Streptophyta; class Magnoliopsida; order Solanales; family Solanaceae; genus Solanum; species Solanum ossicruentum. Next base: position 3,236 of record JAOTQR010000614.1, on the reverse strand, counting down.
ACTTCAAGGTTAACCACAATTATTTTCTTGCATGTATATTGGACCAATAGGAATTGATTCTTAGGTGGCTAATGATTGCAAATGTTAACCTTAATGAGTAATTATTGTAGTGAATTGGTAAGCATAAGAATGTTTATGGTCAAATTTTCATTGAAGGCACTGGAAGCGCTTAGCAGTGGTTATGTAATTATTGTGATTAGTTTTAATATTTTTCTTCATCCCCTTTATAAATTTCAAATTGTGATATATTGAGATAGATAATTAAATAGTAGGTGTTATGGAAGGTATGTAGAGAATTAAGGTAGAGTCCTAAACTTGAAATTTAGGAAATCGGTTATAGAATTAAATAGTTTTTGGGTTTTATTTGGTCATATAATAATATGGATGTTGTTTGTTTCTCAATTTAATTGTAAATTCTTATTTGATTAGATCGTGGTGCTACAGATTTTATTTGAAAGGGAAGGCTCAAGTCTCATAGTGAGTGTTCAATTATTAAGACAAGTGAATTTCTTATCCTTTGTTAAGTATATAGAATCTCGCGCTTCCTTGTATGAGGTATTGAAAATGATTTTGAATTATTGAGTTAATGTTGATATCGTATCAAGACTCTATTATTGTGAATTATGCCTTGAATTAAAATTAGTCATCTTCTCATTATGGTGTAAACATGCCTATTTGCATTAATTTTGGAACAACGGTTTGTGGATTGAGAAAGAATAAGAATTAAAGAGGATGTACCATTTTGAGGGAAGTGTCGCACTCCATATCATACACTATATTTGGAGGCTCATTACACCCATGACGGATATTATAATTTGAGGGTCATGTCACACAATGCGATAGATATTATGATTTAATGGTCATGTCGTACGCTGTGACAGATACTATGATTCGAAGGTCATGTTGCATGCCACGATGAATACTATGATTCGAGGTCGTCTTGCATGCCACGATGGATGTATGGACTAAAAGTCCCTCATGGGTCCTGGACTGAGAGACAGCGTGTCAGGACCCAAAATTCAGGCGAGATGACACTCATCTTATCCCACCAAGACAAGTTAGCCTATACCCAACTATAACCTTAAAAGTGTAAAATTATAATAAAAATGAAAGTTCAATTATGGATAATAAGTCAACTTAATGAAAATCCCCCAAAACCTGGTTGTCACGTGCACAAGCTTCTAATGTATTATAATAGATTTGAAAGGAAACACAAGTATCAAATGACATTGTCTCTAGAATAGAACCAAATTATAAATAGGAGTAAGAAGTCAGCTGGGATGGCTTACAACTGCCTCTCACAATCTCCACTGGAAGCCATGGACAAGGAAAGTAGAGAGTATCACGACAATCTGGGTTCGCAATATACAAAATTATTGTAGCAAGGGGGGTGAGTACCAAACACACGCTACTCAACAAGTGAACTACTAAACACAAAATTAAGAAATATAGAATACCGGTACCCCCAACACTCCAGACAAACCCCCATAACCACAATGTAATTCATAACCTTCACAATTACACCATCCTAAAATTCTATGATCAAAGCCTACGATAGTATAATCCTTATTTATCCCACTTTCAAGTCATAGGGAAAAATTCTACAATATATCAAATTCTCGCTAATTCATATGTGTCATTAAATCAATATAAAAACTAATCATGTAAAGACTTAAACAAGTCAAATAATATAATGAATAATCAATCTCAATAGCACTACATATAATCATAACAAGCCAGGGCATTATAGGATGAAAATGAATACCGTGAAATGTAATGCAATGCAATGTCAAATAGAATGATGTATGTCTGTCCTAGTGATACACACCCGTTGTAACACAGCCTGGGACCCATGGGGGACTCCTAGTCCATGCATTTGTCGCGGCGCGTAACCCGACCCATCGAATCGTAGTAACCATCACGGTGTATGACCTGACCCAGTGAATCATAGTAACTATCACGGCATGTGATCTGACCCAGCGAATCATAGTAACTGTCACGACGTGTGATCCATCCTAGTGAATCATAGTAACTGTCGTGGTATGTGACCCAACCCAGCGAATCATAGTAACTGTCATGGCGTGTGACCCAGCCCGCGAATCATAGTATCCTCTTTAATTCTCATTCTTTTTCACTAGCCGGAACCATTTCCCATCGGCTTTACATTTCTTTCCCTGGAACATCCAACAATCACGTAGTAAATGCATAATAATCATGTTCAAGAAAATAAAATATGCAAGATGCCCATACAAATTCATATATCTCAAAATCAAGAATGGGTAGCTCAATAACATAAATTTTGTAATATCCTCAATCTCAATACCATCACAACCTTAACAACATTCACATCTAAAAGTAAGTATCATCTCGATATCAATAACAAATAATCACTATTTCACATATAATAACCCTCCATCATTAGTTCACAAGTCAAATATCAACATAGGATAATTACCCAATTCAAAATACTTCAATCAAAGCCTAGATAAATCATTCTTACCACCTCACATAAGAAGTACAAGATTCTATATACTTAACAAAGATTAAGAAATCCACTTGCCTTATATAAAGTCTCAAATCACTTTAATTCAGCAGCTTTTCCTATTCTACGATACTCCAATTCACCAAAATCTATTCAAATATAGTATCATAATTATATAATAAATCTAAATACTCTAAAATCAATTAATTCAGGTGAAAAGGGTAAAATGGTCCAAAAATTTTATCGCTAGAAAATTACCGTCAGAATCTAGAAATTTTTACAAGAAAATGTTCCGCAAGTGATAAGAAATTCAATGTGAAAAGCAATTCAAAAATGGATCTAATATGAGGAAGAAATCGCATGTTAAAAGTTTTGAAGTACATTAAAAATGCAGCAGTAAATCTATACTTTTTACCTCAAACGAAGCAACATAGCCAGTTTCTGAAGATCCCATGGTATTTTCCTCAAAAAACTATACAATTTAGCCTTTTGAATTGCTCAAATACGATCAAAATTGAGAGAGAAATCATTGGTTGAAGTTTAGGGAAAGTTTGCGAACTTCTCTCATCTTTCTTGGAGAAAATCCTCAATCTTCGCAGTTCTTTTAAAGTGAAAGAACTTGGAATGACATTGATTAAAAGAATTATCTTTGATTCTTGAATTCTTGACTTAGGCTTTTTAGAATTCTTGATGAAGAACCATAATTCTTGAAGAAGAAGAGTCAAGAAATCCTTTCTTGGGATTCTTGAATTTG
>JAOTQR010000585.1:0-19197 GCA_025774065.1 Solanum ossicruentum | reverse complement strand
GGCATCAAGTGAGTGAGTTTAGTAGTTCCTCACATAAAATTATTGACTCTAGAGATATAGTAATATGGAGAAGACAAAATTGTTTCAAGCACCGACAGAACCAGAAGCGCTCGTTCTTTCAAAGAGAGGAGGATGGGCTATTCACATTTCATTTGATGGTCAGAGGCGAATTGAAAGTTAAGCAGTGTGAATTCTAAAGATTCCTCGGGGGAAAAATAGAGATGTCTCCTATGTTACCCATAATATGTGGAAGTATCAGCCTAATTTCATAGAGTCATTCGGTCTGAATGCTATATGAAGACCATAAGCTAGATGACGGAACAGGAAGACCTAGGATGTAGAAGATCATAACATGAGTGATTCGGCAGATTTAGATTCATATATATATCCACCCATGTGGTACTTCATTCTATGATATATATAAGATCCATATGTATAGATATCATCATCTACATCCAGAAAGCCGTATGCTTTGGAAGAATTAATTAAACTGAACGGTGATTCATCTTCTTATCCGAACACTTGCCTCAGATCACTATGGCTGACTTTCATCTCTGTTCGACCAGTCGGAGGATATCATTTTCAAACGAGTAGAACCTATTCGAGAAGGTTCAATTGGCCCGTCGAGCCATCTCTTGCAAGCTTTCCCCAACCCCTTCTCATCAATGGACTCCTGACGTATATGAAGAAGTGCGGTTCGTTCGAGAAATTCCTACCTCTCTATCTATCTCTTGCAGAACGGTCTTGCTTTTTCCCATTGTGGCCTCCACATGATTAGATATTAAAAGCCCGGACAGGGTGCCTAGCAAGAAAGTTATTCAAGTCAAAGAGTAGGAACGAAGTAGCGAGTGATTCCTTTCACCTTTCATTCTTCACTTGCTTTCCCCGTGTGAGATAAACAACTATTATACTGAACGAAGCGCCTGGGAGAACTAAAAGACAGATAGAAATCACACTTGGAAAGGGGGGACAATTAGCTAGAGCAGCGGGAGAGGGGACGAAAAAAGAAAGGACGAGGACACAAGATAAATTGGGGTTTGGAGAAAGGAAAGGGACAAGGGCGATCTTGCTTGGCGCGAAGGCTGCTGAACAAGGGGAATCAACCTTCTTCCAAGAACACGCCCATTTTTCATCCGGTGAAAATATGCGAAAGATCACCTTTGTTCATCTTAAGCATTCAATTGCCAGCTTCGCTTGGAATATTAAGAAAATAAAATAGTTTCCCCCGGGATATTATGGTTTCCTTGGGGCATCTACCCTTTGGATCCTAATTGTACCAGGTTTGCCAATTGGTCTCTCGACTATTACAAGAGGTGCCTTGGACCCCATTTTCTTACAGGGGCATATTCAAAGGTACCATTGACAAGAGGTCGGCTTGCTCAGGTGATTGAGGGTGGTGGTAGGAGAAAATCTTTTAAAATCAGAGTGTTTTGAAAAGCAAATACATTGCGGATCAGCTCCATTGCCAGTAAGAACTAATCTATCTTCATAAAATGTCGCTAAGGAAGGATATCTCTCCTCTTGCCCCCACTCTCCAAATGCCCACTTCTCGGTCAGAATAATATCTTGAACTGGAAAACAGCTACCTACATCTAACAAGACATGCCTAGAAGTCTTAAACTCGACAATTCTACCTTGTACCCATATAACTTGCGGAGGTCTTATTTGCCTCACAACTTTTTTGTCTTCCGCAGAAAGACCTTGTGCCTCCCAGCGACAGTCACCTTCCGTTCACCCTTCGTAGTGCAATATTTACAAGGGGGAATGCTCCGCACCTGTCAAATCGAATATCTCATATCAAACAAAGTAATGCTTTTCAACTGCAAATCAAGTGAAGAATGAAACTATGCGATAGCCATACCAGTGATTTAGAGGAGATCTCTCGATTAGGTGCACATTTCGCTCTCCATCATCTTTCTTTGGCTGAGAAGCATCTATTTCCACGGTGCTCCTTATTTTTGAATTATGAAGCGTGGCTAAGTGATCCAACTCACATTGGGCCTAGTGCCCAGTCCAAAGAAAATGTTCAAATCAGAAAAACTGGGCGGCCCTTTTCTTTAAAGCAAAATGAGCTTTTCTCCTCTCCTTATAGTCAAGTGGCTCATAACCTCGCTGCTCTCCCATGGTTCCCCCATTGTGTGCTTTCGCCCGTGGTATAAAAGGAGTTCTATCTCTTTGCCCAGCGTCGCTGAAGGGCTTACGTCGAGGTCGGATCGAAAACAAATCAGTGGGGCCATGCCAGTACGACAAGAGTCGGAATAGCAGAAAAGCGAATTTCATCTCCTTCTTAAGAGAACAAGGGAAGGGCAGCATATAAAGATGAAAGACTTCCTCCTGGTTGGATTCTGTTCGTTGATCCGATTCGTTCTAGTTCCATCAAGAGAGTAAGTCAAAGTTTTTCTTTCTCCTTGTTGGTCAACAACTTTTGAATGGTCGGGAGGATCCCCAACTCTTCATTGCGCCGGGGCCTCTTTCCTCCTCCCTTTTATGCTCACTCGGGATGTAATTCGGAAAGATGAGAGAGCCAACTAGAAAGAGCATCTTCTTGACTTTTTGAAATCCCTGACAATAGAATTGGGCGGCTTGCTCTGACCTCTGGGAACTCGACAAACTTGAGTCTGGACAGCCTACGGCTAAGTTGCATAGAGGAATTCGAAAGTCGCCTTTTCTCAGCTTATTTGTTATGGAACGACCTGCCCGAGCCTTCTCATAGTTTTGACTTCCCCTTCCTTGCCCCAACTTCCCCACGAAATGAAAGCAACTTCTCCACAAACCTCCTTTGTGAAAGTGTTAAAGTAAAGTCCAACTCAAAGGCAAAGGAGCACAAACACCTTAAACTAATGCGGATCGGATCCTTTGAATCTATATTCTAAGGATTGGATAGCAGGAATCAAAGAGGCAAAATGTTGGAAAAAAACTGAAGATCAAGACTACGAGAGGAACATACAAGTCATAGCTCAAGCAATGAATCATACCTATGGGTCATACAAGTTTAGTCCAAGATCCCAAGAACCTAATACGAGACCCAAGACTATGACTCATAGGTCATCCTATGAGTCGTACCAGTGAGACTTATCAACTGCAGTTGTTTATTATGTATAACTTCTAGGGTTATTTTGTAAATACTATATATAGTTTAAGTTAGGTTTTAAGAGAGAAGTTCAACCCGGAAACATTGGAGAATCACCTTTTGAATCTTTTCTTAGTTTTTTAGAGTAGTTTATTCTTATCTCTTTGGAAAATCATTTTAGGGATTGCAAATCTTGCCTTGTACTCATTGTTGAACAATTAAGCTTGTGGGTTTGCAGTTTGTGGTACCTACTTTCTTCATTGTTATTGGTAAAACTCTCATTTATGTCTTGTATGTGCATTTTTTCTTGTTTTGCCTTAGCCATGAGTAGCTAAGCACCCACAACTTGGAGTTGTGGGAACCATGGATAGTTTATTTGAGATAACCTAGGTTTATTGCATTTCTATGATTGAAGTTTGCAGTATTGTCTATTTTCCTTCATTATGATTGATTTTTGGTGGTGGCCAATACCAAACCCCGACTACTATCATGATGTCGACCAAGGTAGTGATGAATAAGAAAAGAGAAGTAGATAACACGATTCGATCAATTTCTTCTCATCTAATCAACCGAACCTGACCAAGGGGAGGTTGATTGGGACAATTGGTAATGGTTATTTGGCACATCATGGTTGTCGACCAAGCTCTATGGTGAAATTCGACCTTCACCGTCACAAGAGGGCTGGAAAAACCTAAGTTACCATCCTATATGCTAATTCCAATTGTTGTTATGTTACCTAGGGTAATCGAGTCAACGAACCATAGGGAACACAATTCCCAAGTTTTTCCTAAAATTGAGTGTTTTCCCGCTTAGTTGTATAAGTTGTAATTTTACTTTTGTTTTTGAATCAAAACCCCCTCCCCCCATTTAGAGATTTTAGATATTGATGCTTGAAATGATTAGTAGTGAAATCTTATAGTCAGGCTCTGTATTCCCTGTGGATTCGACCCTTACCTTTGGTCAGGTTAATTGCTGACAATGATTTCTTTCTTATTGGAATGTGAACATCAAGACAATATAAATAAAAGATTTTGTCACTCCTACACATGTAATAAGTTCTACACAAGCATGTTTTACTTCAAGCATTAAACATGAATGTCATGTTATTAATATGCTATCCTTTGCTTATGATTATGCATTTTGACTATGTTGCCTATCTCTTGTTCTAATGCATCTAACATACTTAGTACATTCAAATGTACTAATGGGTACTCTATGCATACATGATGTTACCATGTAGGAACAGGAGCTCCTCACGATCATCCTCTACTTGGCTAGTTGTGACATCTTGAAGATAAGCTTTAGTGAGTCCTGAAGTCCGGGACACTAGCTATGCTACTGTTGCTCATGTTATCTCTTTATGTTGAATTCTTGATAGTATGAGGGTGAGCCCAGAAAGTTTCTTGGCCACTTCCCTATCTATGTTAGAGGTGTTGTTGGACAAATAATGTAATTATGCTATGTTGTTGACTATTGTTGTTTATGGTTATCTAAAACTTTCTTAGTCCCTTATCCTTATTTTAATTCTCTTGTTGCTATTTAATTTCTTTCGCAACCAAGGATGTGTAAATGATATGTCACGAGGCTTGTTTGAGGTCCCTTCGAGTTCCCATTTGCCGTGTCACGTCTAGGCCCTAGGTTTGGGTCGTGACAAACTTAGTATAAAAGCACTAAGTTATTAATGGTCCTTGAAATCCAATACATCGAGTCGATTAGAATATTGTTCATGGTTGTGAAGTGCACCACAACTATTAGTAATAGGCTAAGAGGTATTTTAGGAAATGTTTCCTTACTTCTTGATCTATGTCATGCTATAGAAGTTAAGGTAAGACTTCCCCTAATAAATGGTCTTTGCTATTTTAGATCATGCCTATCCCAGGAGGAAGAAGAGCTCATACACCTGATGAGCAACCGACCCCTCTCGCTCCCCAAGCTCCTCTTGATGGGGAAGCAACCCATGAAGAGTTACAGGATGCTATTACCATGCTAGCCCATGCCATGACTAATCAAATCAACCAAGGGGCCTAACCCCCTCATTCTTCTACTCCGGTCTCTAGAGTGCGTGATTTCACTAGAATTAACCCACTGGAGTTCCACAGGTCAAAGGTGGATGAGGACCTGTGAGAATACACTGATACGGTGTACAAAGTGTTTTTTATTTTGGGTGTTAGATTAGAGGAGAAAGTGAAAATGGCATCCTACCAACTCAAAGGGGTGGCCGAAATATGGTTCACTCAATGGAAGGAGGAGAAGGGGAATGCCAATGTTATCCTTTGGGAAGAGTTCAAGGGGGCATTTCTCAATTGGTTCTTCCCTCTTGATCTTAGGGAGGCCAAAATGATGGAATTCATGAATCTAAAGCAATGGCCGATGAGTATGAGGGAGTACGCCCTCAAGTTCAACCAATTCTCTAAGTATGCTCCACAATTGGTGGCTGAGCCAAAGTGTAGGATGAACAAGTTTTTTATAGGTGTGTCCAACCTGGAGAATAAACAATGTCGTGTCACTATGTTGATAGGTGATATAGATTTTTCCTGCCTTATGACTTATGTTGAACAATTAGTGGGGGAAAAGTTAAGAAATAGGAGAATGGGTGAGGCCGAGAGGGCCCATTTTGAAGGTGGACTCCAAAATCCCAATGGTGGATGGTTTCATCAAGGCCAAAGTTCTTCAAATTTTCCTAATAGAAGGGTTGCTAATGATAAGTAAAGATTCCAAGGTGGTGGTGGTGTGGTTCCTAATGCTATGTGCCCAAGATGTGGAAGAGGGCATAATGGCCCATGTTTGAGGAAGACTAATGCTTGTTATGGTTGAAGTGAAGTGGGTCATAAGATGATTGATTGTCCTCGTAATCAAAACAAGCGTAGAGATGGCTGTTCACAAAGCTAAGGTGTAAAGGGGAGGTCAACAAGGTGGTGCCCTAAGGAATAATAGGTTCTATGCTCTGCAAGGGAGACATAGGGTAGAGGAGGTGCCCGATGTCGTCACCGGTATGTTAAAAATCTTTGATTTTGATGTGTATGCATTAATAGACCAGGTGCCACTCTTTCTTTTATAACTCCTTTTGTTTGAAAAGCTTCATGTTAAACCCGAATTGTTGTGTGAGCCATATGAAGTGTCTACTCCCATTGGTGCATCCATTATTGCTAAACGAGTATAGAAATTGTCCCATTTTCATTTTGCACAAAATATTGCCTTGTGATTTTGTTGAGTTGGATATGGTGGACTTTGATGTCATTAGTATGGATTGGTTGCATGCATACTAAGCCTTTATTGATTGTAGAACCTGGAGGGGCAAATTCCAATTACTAATGAACTCATCCTTGAGTGGGAGAGTCAAGATGTGGTGGTAAAGAGTAGGTTTATTTCTTGTATTAAAGCCCAAAAGTTGATTTCGGGGTGTCTCTATCATCTTTTGAGGGTTAGGGATGTTGAATCCAAGGTTCTTCCTATAGATCGATTCTGGTGGTTATGAGTTTCTTGATGTCTTTCTTAATGAGCTTCCTGGTGTTCTTCCTGAAAGGGAAATAGATTTTGGTATCGACCTCCTTCCCAATACTCAACCCATTTCTATTCCCCCTTACCTATGGCCTTGTAGGAGTTGAAACAACCATTGAGGAATTTACTGGAGAAGGGTTTTATAAGGCCTAGTCAATCACCCTCTACCATCGATGATCTCTTTGACCAACTTCAAGTGGCTAATCACTTTTCTAAGATTGATCTTTAGTCCAAGTATCACCAAGTGAAAGTGAGGGAGTGTGACATTCCTAAGATAGCCTTCTGGACTAGGTATGGGCACTATCAGTTTGTGGTTGTGTCCTTCAAGTTGACTAATATCTTCATGGATCTGACGAATAGGGTCTTTAAACCCTAACTTGATTTCTTTGTGGTGGTATTTATTGATGATATCTTGATCTATTCCCATAGTGAGAAGGAGCATATGGCACTTGAGGATGGTGTTGCAAATCTTGAGGAAAGAGAAGTTGTATTCCAAATATAAAAAAAATGAGATTTTTGGTTGAAAGAGGTTACTTTCCTAGGTGATGTGGTGTCGGGTGATGGTATTAAGGTGGATTCTAAGAAGACGGAGGCAATTAGCAATTGGCCTAGACCTTTGACCCCCATCGGACATTAGAAGTTTCTTGGTCTTAGCAGGTTAATACCGAAGGTTTGTAAATTGGGTCTCTTCTATTGCATCTCCTATGACTAAGTTGACCCAAAAGAAGTCAAAATTTTTGTGGACTAGTGAGTATGAAAAGAGCTTCTCAACTTTGAAAGATAAGCTTGTCTCCACTCCTATTTTGTCTATACCGGACTGGTTGAAGGGTTTCTTGTGTATTGTAATTCCTTAAGAATTGGTTTGGGTTATATTTTGATACAAAAAGGTAAGGTGATAACATATGCCTCTAGACAACTTAATGCGCATGAAAAAAATTATCCTACCCATGATCTCAAATTGGCTGTCGTGGGATTTGCTTTGAAAATTTGGCGTCATTACTTATATGGGGTCCATGTTGATATGTTTACCAATCATAAGAGTCTCCAATATGTGTTCACCTTGAGATAAAGAAGGTGGTTAGAGCTTCCTAAGGATTATGACATGAGTTTGCATTACCAGCTTGGTAAGACTAATTTTGTGGCTGATGTTCTAAGTAGGGTGTCTATGGGTAGCCTAGCATATATTGATAATAGTGGCAAGAGGTGGCTAGAGAGGTTTATCGATTGGCTAGATTGGGAGTTAGGTTGGAGGATATTGACAATGGTGGTGTAGTAGTTGTTGATGACTCTAAGTCTTTCTAGATTGAGGAGGTGAGGGCAAACCAAGATCTTGACCCCGCCTTGTTAGAGTTGAAGGCCTTGGTGAGAGATGGTAAGGTGGAGGTGGAGGTTTTCTCCCAAGGGTGAGATGGTGCACTTATATCAAGGTAGATTATGTGTTCCTTGTGTTGATGACTTGAGAAAGAATATTTTAGACGAGGCTCATAATTCTTCCTATTTTATTCACCTTTGTTCATGTATAGATATTTGAGGGAAGTGTTTTGGTGGGGTGGTATGAAGAGAGACATTGGCAAGTTTGTATTTGGTTGCCATAATTGTAAACAAGTTAAAGTCGAGCATCAAAGGCTAGGTGGCCTAGACCAAAATATAGAGATTCCTACTTGGAAGTGAGAGGAGATCAACAAGGATTTTGTAGTTGGGTTGCCTAAGACTAGAAAACATTTTGATTCTATTTGGGTTGTGGTTTATAGATTGAGAAAGTTGTCTCATTTTCTATCAGTCAAAACTACATATGTTGCTGAAGATTATGCTAGATTGTACATTCATGAGTTGGTTAGATTGCATGGGGTGCCTTTGTCTATCTTATTGGATTGTGGTACTCAATTCACTTCTTACTTTTGGGGGTCCTTCCAAAGAGGTCTTGGTACCAAAGTAAAGCTTAGTACGACCTTTTACCCTCAAACAGATGGCCAAGCTGAAAGAACTATCCAAACTCTTGAGGATATACTTAGGGCTTGTGTTTTGGAGTTTAATAGTAGGTAGGAGCATCATCTCCCTCTCAATGAATTTGCTTACAATAATAGTTACCACTCAAGCATTGGTATGGCTTCTCTTGAAGCTCTTACGTTGTAGATCCCCGATCGGATGGTTTGAGGTGGGAGAGATGGATTTGTTAGGCTCATACTTGGTTATAGAGGCCATGGAGAAGGTAAGGATGATAAGAGAAAGGTTGAAAATATCCCAAAGTAGACAAAAGTCCTATGCCGATGTGAGGAGAAGCGAGCTTGAATTTAAGGTTGGTGATTAGGTCTATTTGAAGGTCTCAACATGAAGGGTGTGGTTTGTTTTTGTAAGAAGGATATATTGAGTACAAGATTTGTGGGTCCTTATAGAGTGTTGACAAGGGCTGGTAAGTTGGGCTATGAGTTGGAGTTTCCTAATGATATGAATATGGTTTATCTGATCATTCATATGTCCATGCTGAGAAAATGTGTGGGTGACCCTAATGCTATTGTACCTTTGGATGTTGTGGGGGTTGTAGAAGATACTCTGATGAGGTTTCGATTGAAATTTTGGATAGACAAGTGAAGAGGTTAAGAAATAAGGATGTAACTTCAGTCAAGGTCCTTTGGAGAAATCAACAAGTTAAAAGTGACGCATAGGAAGCCAAGGCGGACATGCAAAAGTGATATCCTTATCTCTTCCACTCTACTCAAGCCTAAGGTACTAATTTAAGTCCCCTATCTGATTTCAAGTCTGATGTTTCAGCCCTTATGTCATTTGCATGAATTCATTTTTGTGTTGACAAGTTCATGGTTATTTTGACACATATGTTGAGATTTTTGAAAATGGTGTTTAAGTGCATTGTTGCATTCTTGTTGGGGCTGATTTTTTCATGATTATTCTTCTTATTATGCTTCTTTGACTTTCGGGGAAAAATGTTCCAATGGGGAAGATACTGAAACGCCCCCAAAAGTACCCAAAAATATGCCTCGAAAATGGCCATAATTGTAATTTTCATATATCTCAAAATCCGTGCGTGATATCAAAAATTTGACTTCATATTCTTGATCAAGGAAAAAAATTGAGTAGGAACTGGGTATAACTTCGATTATAGAGGACCTGTAGTGAAAAAGGAATTTTGCCAACTTTGCAATTCTAGTGAGGGTACGCGACACCACTGTGATGCGGACCCATCAAGAGATGTGTATTATATTTCCAGTTTTACTGTTTCGGCCTAAGGCTTTGGGGCCTTGGGTATAAGCCTTCCTAACACCTATACTTAGTCATTTTTCTACTCCATATCATTCAAGACATTCCCCAAAACCCTCTCTAACACTTAGCCAATATTTCATCCAATTCAAGTGTCCCAAACTCATTACAGATCTCAAGAAATTCACTCAAGCTTCAAGTTCTCGTTTATCTTCATCAAGGAAATATCAAAATTTGAGGTATGTGGGTTTCAACCATTGGGTCCTTTCATCCATTGTGTCCAACCTTCTTTTTCATATAAATTGCATGTTTCCAAGTTGGTTATCTAAGGCTATCTTCTATCATGAAATTTGAATATAAACTATGTTAGGGTTTCATAAAAATATGACTGTTTAAGCATGTTTTGAGCTATGAATCCATGATTTATTATAGGATTTGATGAGGAGTTTCAATGTATCTTGCATAAGGGTATTACCAAGTGTTGGTGAGTTGATTTACCTTGAGTTTTCTCACTTGATTCACTCTTGGATTATATGATTTTAAACTAGCATTACACACCCGCCAAGAGTTTGATAAAATGTTCGGTTATGAATTCTTGAGTTATTGATAATCTATTATATGACCTATGAGCCAAGTAACTTTACGATGATGAAAGGAATATATGTATGTGTTGAATTCATGAAAAGTATCTATGGTGTTGCAAGTTGACCACACCTTTTTGGGGGGTGTTAAGCCCAATCACCTTGTTGCGAAGGTGTTTAGCCTTAATCGCTATGTTGGGGGTGGTAAGCCCATACTACCATATTGGAGGCTAGATACCTCAATTGCCTTGTCGGGGAATAGTAAGCCTGTACCACTATGTTGAGGGGTAGATACCTTAGTCGCCTTGTCGGGGGGTGGTAAGCCCATACTACCAATTGAGGGCTAGATATCTCAATCACCTTCCAAGGGGGTGGTATGCCTTGGACTATAAGAACTAGTGTTCTTGGTCTATGATGATGGTCACTTCCTACACATGCAATATGTTCTATACAAGTATGTTTTACTTCAAGCATTGACCATGCATGCCATGTTGTTAATATGCTATCCTTTGGTTATGATTATGCATTTTGACTATGTCCCGTATCTCTTGTTGCATTGCATCCCACATACTTAGTATATTCAAATGTACTAATGCATACTCTATGCCTACATGACGTTACCATTTAGGAAAGCTCCTTACGATCATCCTCCACATGGCATGTTGTGACATCTTGAAGATAAGCACTGGTGAGTCCTTATGTTTGGGGACACTAGCTATGCTACACTTGCTCATATTATCTCTTTATGTTGAACTCTTAATTCTATGATGGTTAGCACAGAAAGTGTCTTGGCCCCCGCCCTATCTATGTTAGAGTTGTTGTTGGACAAGGGATGTAATTATGCTATGTTGTTGACTCTTGTTGTTTATGGTTATCTAAAACTTCCTTTAGTCCCTTATCCTTATTTTTACGCTCTTGTTGCTATTTAATTGCTTTGGGGTCCCTTTGAGTTCCCATTCACCATGTCACATCTAGGCCCTTGGCTTGGGTCGTAGCACGACCACAACATTAGCCTTAATGGGGTTATAATGCACACTCATATCATAATCTTTAAGAAGTTCCAACCACCTTCGTTGTCTTAGGTTGATATCTTTTTGGGTGAACACATATTGGAGACTCTTATGATTGGTAAACACATCAAAATGAACCCCATATAAGTAATGACGCCAAATTTTCAAAGCAAATACCACGGCGGCCTATTCAAGATCATGGGTAGGATAATGCTTTTCATGTAACTTAAGTTTTTTAGAGGCATATGCTATCACGTTACCATTTTGCATCGAAGCACAATCCAAACCAATTTGTGAGACATCACAATACACCACAAACCCTTCCAACCCTTCTGGTAGAGACAATAGGAGCGAAGACAAGCTTATCTTTCAAAGTTTGGAAAATATTTTCACACTCATCATCGACACAAATTTATCCTTCCTTTGGGTCAACTTAGTCTTGGGAGAAACAATAGATGAGAGACCACTAACAAACCTCCGGTAGTAACTCGCCAAACCCATGACACTTCTAATATCTGATGGGGTCAAAGGTCTAGGCCAATTTCTAATTACCTCCATCTTTTAGGATCCACCTTGATACCATCACCCGACACCACATGGCCTAGAAAGGCAATCTCTTTCAACCAAAACTCACATTTTTCATATTTGGCAAACAACTTCTCCTCCCTCAAGATTTGCACTACCATCCTCAAGTGATCCACATGCTCCTCCTCACTATGGGAATAGATCATGATATCATCAATAAATACCACCATAAACAAATCAAGGTAGGGTTTAAAGACCCTATTTATAAGATCCATGACGATAGCCGGTGCATTGGTCAACCCAAAATACATAACCACAAACTCATAGTGCCTATACCTAGTACGAAAGGCCGTTTTATGAATGTCACACTCTCTCACTTTCACTTGGTGATACCCAGATCAAAGAAAAATCTTAGAGAAGTGACTAACCCCTTGAAGTTGGTCAAAAAGGTCATCAATTCTTGGTAGAGGATACTTATTCTTTATGGTAACCCTATTAAGTTGCTTGTAATCAATGCACATTCTAAGAGAACCATCCTTATTCATCACAAACAACACCGGTGCACCCTAAGATGACTGACTAGGCCTAATAAAACCTTTCTCCAGCAAGTCCCTCAACTGTTCCTTCAATTAATCTAACTCCGTCAGGGCCATACAGTAAGGGGGAATAGAAATGGGTTGAGTATCAAGAAGGAGTTCTATACAAAAATCTATTTCCCTTTCAGTAGGAACACCAGGAAGCTCATTGGGAAAGACATCAAGGAACTCATTAACCACCGGAACTGAATCTATAGGAAGGACTTTGGACTCAACATCCCTAAACCCCACAAGATGATAGAGACACCCTTAGAAATCGACTTTTGGGCTTTAATGCAAGAGTTGAATCTAACCTTGACCACCACATCATGACTCTACTACTTAAGGACGAGTTCATTAGGGAATTGGAATTTGACCCTATGGGTTCTACAATCAATAAAGGCATAATATGCATACAACGAATCCATCCCAAGAATAATATCAAAATTCTCCATATCCAACACAACAAATCATAAGGAAACATTTTATGCAAAATGAAAACGAGACAATTTCTATAGACCCTTCAAGCAACAATGGACGTACCAACGGGAGTAGACACCTCATAAGGCTCACACAAAATTTTGGGATTAACATGAAACTTTTTGGCAACAAAAGGAGTAACAAAAGAAAGAGTGGCACCTGGGTCTATCAATGTATACACATCAAAATCAAAGACTTTTAACATACCGGTGACGATATTGGGCACCTCAACACTTGAAGAGAATAAAATCAATTATCTCTTGGGGCACAACCTCGTTGACCTCCCCTTCCTCTAGGACCCTCATTTACGCCTTGGCCTTGTGGACAACCATCTCTACCCTTATTTTGATTACGAGGATGATCCATCACTTTATGAACCACTTCACTGCACCTATAACAAGCACTAGTATCCTTTAAACATGGGCCATTATAACCTCTACCACATCATGGGCACATAGGATTAGGCACCACACCACCACCAACTTGGACCCTTAGATTTTCATTAGCAAACCTTATAGTAGGAGCATTTGAAGAACTTTGGCCTTGATTAAACCGGCAACCCTTGGGATTTTGGAATCTACCTTCAAAATGGGCCCTCTTGGCCTCACCTATTCTCCTCTTTCTCAACGTTTTCCCCTCTAATTGTTAGGCATAAGTCATGAGGCGGGACAATTCCATATCACCTATTAACATGGTAGCACGACAATCCTTATTCACCAAATCGGATACACCCATCACAAACTTGTCTATCTAGAACTTGGCTTGGCCACCAATTGTAGAACATATTTAGATAGTTGGTTGAACTTGAGGGCATACTCCCTCATACTTATCAACCCTTTCTTTAGATTCATAAATTCCATCATTTTGGTTTCCCTTAGCTCAAGAGGAAAGAACAGGTTGAGAAATGCCACCTTAAACTCCTCCCAAAGGATCACATGGTTGTTCCCCTTCTCCATTTTCCATTGGGTAAACCATATTTGGGACAACCATTTGAGTTGGTGGGCCGCCAACTCCACCTTCTCCTCAAAGTTAACCCTTATAATAGATAACACTTTGTACACCACATCGATAAATTCTTGACGATCCTCATCCATTTTAGACCCATGGAACTCTGGTGTTCATCCTAGTAATATCTCTCACTCTAGAAGTCAGAGTAGGAGCATAAGGGCTTGGGCCCCTTGGTTGATTTAGTTAGCCATAACATGAGTCAACATGGTAATACCATCCCAAAACTCTTCATGAGCCACTCCTCTAGCTTAGGGAGCTTGAGGAGCAGGAGGAGTCGGTTTCTCCTCAGGTGAATGAGCTCTCCTTAGTCGTCCTCTTGGAATAGACATGATCTAGCATAGCAAAGAACATTCGTTAGGTGGAAAAACTTTACCGTAAGTCCTATAGCATGACATAGATAAGAAAGGGGAAATATTTCCTAAAACGTGTCATAGCCCCTTGCTCATAGTTGTGGTGCACTTCACAACTATGAGTAAGATTCTAATCGATGTGGTGTGTTGGATTCCCAGGACCATCAACAACCTAGTGCTCTGACACCAAGTTTGTCATGACCCAAGCCTAGGGCCTAGATGTGACACAGCGAATGGGAACCCGAAGGGACCCCAAACAAGCATCTTAGCATATTATTTTCACATCCTTAGTGATGAAAGCAATTAAACAATAATAAGAGAGTAACAATAGGGCAAATAAACTAAGAGAAGTCTTTAATAGCATAAATCATAGAAGAGTCAAAGATCAAGCATAATTGCATCACTTGTCTAACAACACCTCTAACATAGACTGGGCGGGGGCCAAGACACTTCCCGAGCTCACCCTTATAGTATCAATATTTCAACTTATAGAGATAATATATGCAATAATAGCATAGCTAATATCCCCGAACTTGAGAATTCACCAAATCTTATCTTCAAGATACCACAACTAGCCACGAGGAAGATGATCGTGAGGGGCTTTGGTTTCTATATGGTAGCATCATGTAGGCATAGAGTATGTGTTAGTATGTTTGAATGTAATAAGTGTGTAAGATGCAATGCAACAAGAGATATGTAACATAGTCAAAATGCATAAACATAGGCAATGGATAGTATAACTACAATATGACATGTATGATAAACACTTAAAGTAAAATATGCTTAGAATCCAAGGCATGTCACCCCCTTAGAAGGAGATTGAGGTATATACCCTTTAATTGGTAAATGGGCATGTCACCCCAATCAAAGTGGCCAAGGTATATACCCCTCAACATGGTAGATGGGCATGTCACCCACAATCAAAGTGGCCAAGGTTTATATCCCTCAACATAGTAGATGGGCATAGCACCCCCATCAAAGTGGTTAAGGATATACCCCTTAAATGGTAGATGGGCATAACACCCCCATCATAGTGGTTGAGGCATAGCACCCCCTCGACAAGGTGTGGTCAACTTGCAACACTGTAGTTACTTTTGATGAATTCAATATATACATAAATTACTTTCATCATCATAAATTCGCTTGAATCATAGGACATGCAAGAGATCATCAATAACTCAAGAAACCTTAACTGGATAATTTATCAAACACTTGACGGGTGTGTAATACTAGTTTAAAATCATGCAATTCAAGAGTAAAATCATGTGAGAAAACTTGATGTAATCAACCCACAAACGCTTGGTAACACGCTCATGCAAGATGCATTGAAACCCTCATCAAATCTCATCATAGATCATAGATTTATAGCTCAAAATATACTTAAATAGTCCACAATTTATGAAAGCCCAACATAGTTCATAATCAAATTCATAATAAGAAATACCCATAGATAAATCAACTTGAAAACACACAATTTACTTAAAAAGGAAGGTTGGGCACCATGGGTGAAATGACCCAATAGTTGAAACCCACATACCTCAAGTTTGGAGATTTCCTTGGTGAAGATTTAAATGAGAACTTGAAGCTTGAATGAATATCTTGAGATCTAGAGATGTGTTTGGGACACTTGAATTGGATGAAATATTTGGCAAGTGTTAAAGAGGGTTTTGGGGAATGTCTAGAATGAAATAGGTTTAAAAAATAACTAGGTATAGGTGTTTTTATGCATAGGAAGACTTAGTCCCAAGACCCCAAGGCCTTGGATCGGGACAGAAAAAACTGGCATCAAAATACACAGGTCTATGATGGGTCTGCATCGCAGAGGTGTCGCAGACCCGCAATGGAATTGCAAAGTTGATGAAATTTATTTTTCGTTAGGCTCTTCTAAAATTGGGATTATACCCATTTCTCACTTAACTATACCACCTGATCAAGAATATGAAGTCAAAATTTCGATATCATGCACGGATTTTGAGATATGTGAAAATTACAATTATGGGCATTTTCGAGACACATTTTTGGGTACTTTTGGGGCGTTTCAAAAATGTGTGACAAATTAGAAGCTACTTATGAAGGAACCAATAAAGTAAAAGAAATTATTTTCACTCTTCTAGTGTATGAGTATAAGTTGCTCCACATGAAAGACGGAGAAACTATTGAAAATTTGTTCGCTTGTCTCAAGAAAATTATTGGGGAACTCAAAGGAGCCAGAAAAGAATATCCTCCCATTGAGCATATAAGAAGAATTCTTAGAAGTATTCCTCCTCAGTGGAATGTTAAAGTAGTCTCTCTTGAATGTACGGATCTGAAAAGTCTCACGTATGACGAAGTGAAAGGAGACCTGATTGCTTTTGAGAAAACTCATCTAAATAAAAAAAAGGAAAGGAGGATGAGAAGAAAGAATATGTTTCCTTCAAAGTAATAGAAGAAAATTATGAATTAAAAAAAGAGTTGAATGAACATGAAATTGCCTTCATCACAAAATCAATAGTGGAAACCTTCACATGCAATAGGAACCAAAGAAGAGATAGGCAAAATTTCTCTAAACTAAGTATATCGCTAACTATAACATGAATGAAGAAAGATGTTATGACTGTGGAAAATATGAACACATTACAAGAAAATGTCCTCATGCAAAAGAAGATATACTCAAGGATAAATCAAGAACAAAGCCTTCAACAGTTGGAGCAATGAAGAAATCTCATAGTTTGATCAGGAGGAATCTGAAAATATATATTTCATGGCAATTAGGGAATCTAGTAATGTAAGATCTAATTTTTGTAAAACTTATTTTGAATTGAAAGCTCTACTAGATCAAGCCATTTCAAACATAAAAAGAACCTTTAAGAATATTAGATCTATTCAAGATGAAAAGAAAGCTTTTGAAATCAAGGTAGAAGTTTGTGCTGTTGAAAGAGATCATTTGGCTAAAGAAAATCTTTAATTAAAAATACAAATGAAAAATTTCCAAAAATTTTTCAGCCCAAATAGATCAAATCTATCAGCTTCCTCAAACAAGTCAACAGGTACATAATGTCAATATTTTATTCTCTGATAAATTTGATAAACATTCATGTTAATATTGTGAAAAATCTAACCATAGTTTAGCATCACTTAATTTCACCAAATATGGCTTGGAAAGCGAACAATTGTTCTATCCAAAAAGGATCCATGACTGCTTGGGTACAGAAACATAAGTAAAAATTTTATTTAATAGGAATATCGCTCTGAGTCAAAAAAGAAATGGCATCTAGAAATGACAGGCAACAAAAATCTATTCAAATTTGTTATAGATTTTAATGGTGGAAAAATCTATTTTGGAGACAATTCAACTGAAGTTGTTATTGGTATTAGAACTAATTCTTTCAACGATCATATGATATCACTACTGTTCATCTCATGAAGGGATTAAAGAACAATATGTTAAGCATCAGTCAATTACGTGATCTTGACTTAGAAGTAAGATTCAAGAAGAACTGTTGCATAATTAGATAATTCTAGAAAGAAACTTCTTTCATGAAGTCGGGACAAAAATGATTAGCTGATTGATTTAGTCAAAGGATCAATTAATCATATTTGTCTATCCTTCATCTCCGAGGAAATTCTTCCATAAAGCAAGGATAAAAATGTTTAAATCTTGTCAATTTCTTAGAGAATCATTAATCTCCTAGAGTAGCAAGAAAATAAATTGTGTATCCATCTCTACTACAGAAGCTGAAGACATAGCCATTGATTTGTGTTGTGCTCAAATTATATGGATGATTTATCAATTGAATGATTATGACTAACTATTAAACCTGCTCAATTTATTATCATAATTCTAATGCTATCTGTCTAAAATATCCTATGCATCACTCTAGAACTAAACATATTGATAATACTCATCATTTTATCAGAGATTGATTGTCAATTAGATGATATTTTTATAAAATTATTGCTTGAAGAAAGATTTTGTGATCATAAAATATCTCTGAAAATTTTGTCAAAACCTTTTGAGTACTTGTGCTTATGAAAATGTTGTGCACTTATTGATTTTACGCTTCTCTTTTGATGGTGCCACTTTGTATGTCCTCATTAATTTTTTTGGTAGTACCTCTTTGTCTCCCGTGCCCTTTCCTTCCATCAGTCACCTCTTTTTCTTTCACTTGCTTTAATAAAAATCCTTATTTTTCTCCACTTCTCCATGAACCATAGAAAAATTAAAAAAGAAAACTGCACCCTCCAGCAAAAGCTTTAGACTCAAAAAGAAGGGCATTGGTCTCTCACCCATTCCAGTTGACTTCGAAATTTTCTCCTCCCCTTCTCTGCCCTTCTCCTTTGACTCTCTTCATTCCTCTTCTCTCAAAGGCCATGACCTTAATAATCCTTCTAGATATTCCAAGAAGAAATGCAAGTTTGGTGTTGAAATATCTTTGGATATGAAAGTTTATTTTTGAAACTCTTTGAATAAAACTTTGTTTTAGTCCCCGAAGTCTATAATTATCGTGCATGGAAGAATTGTTAACCTTAACAATATTTTGTCTCTAAATTGCCTCGTTAAGGAATTTTTTGAATTTTAAGGATGGACAACCCTTTTCTCCAAAACCCCAAAGGTATTGTGTTAGACCCCATAATTATTTTAATTAGGGATAACTATACAATTGAGAAATTATGTTGTGGACGTCGGGTAATTTAAACTTAAGTATATTTTCGATGTTTGAGTAGAGTATTAAGTGAATATGGTGGGTATAATTAAATTGGAGTCGGAAGTCCTCAATTGGATCAAAATAGAAAAGCTTGGGACCTAATTGATCAATAGGTTAAGATGGACCCCTTATGTTGCAATTTCGGAAAGTTGAAGTCTATATATATGTGGGTTCTTGTTCTTGACACTTAGAAAAATTAGAA
>JAOTQR010000527.1:0-56277 GCA_025774065.1 Solanum ossicruentum | reverse complement strand
ACAAAGGTAAGAAAGTTTTACATACCTTCTTTCTACTCCAAGTTGATCTCGACGCCAAGCAAACCAATCACTCTCCCAGTTGCGTGGTATCTATAAAACAATTGCGAAAAATATTCAAAAACTGCCAAGTCTTTATGGATGGTAGAACCTGTAGAGATTGAATCCAACTCCCTAATGAACTCGTCTTTCAGTGGGAGGTTGTCAAGTGGTAGAAAGGGGAGTTAGGTCCATTCTTGACTTAAGGTACAATTGGTCTCTAAGAGGTTGCATTTTTCATCTTGTGAGAATTGGAGGTGTTAAGCCTATGTTGGTTTGTCTATAGAATTGTTGTTGGTGGTGGATGAGGCTTTGAATGTCCTTTTCGATATTTTAAATTTTGGGATAGTGTCCTTCGATTTGACTAGTACACCGATTATGCCTATAAAATCATGAGTAAGATCTTTATTCCCTACTCTAATAAGTTTATGGTGGTTTTGTTGATGATAATATGGTTCATTCCCTAATAAGGTAGTTCGTGTGAATCATTGGAGGGTAGTACTACAAGTTCAAGGAAGAAGGTTGGGTGCTAAGTAGGTGAGATAGGAAATTTGGTGGTAAGAGGTTGCCTTCCTAGGTTGTGTGCTGCCAGGTGATGGTATTGAGGTGGACTTTAGTAAGACGAAGGTGATTAGAGAGTATCCTAGACCTTTGCCGGGTATTGTGCGTAGATTCTGTTCTATTGTTGCTCCTATGACTTAGTTGACCCTAGGTAAGGCCATATTGTGATCGACGTTTTGAGTAGGGTAATTTGATAGGTCAGAAAGTTGCTATTTCTTGTGTTATCCCTTGGTGCTAGTAGGATTCATGTGTATGTGGGTTTCATTCATAGGTCCCTTTCACCCATGAAGTCCAATCTTCCTTTTTATGAAAATTGCATGATTTCAAGATGTATTTCTTAAGAGTGTCTACTATTATGAAATATAAGCATGAAATATGTCGGGATTTTGTCTAATATTGTTGGTTATTCATAAATATCTATTTTGAGCTTATACTATGATGTGATCTTTATCTATTGCGACTATACATGATTCAAGTTATGAAATCTATGAACTACTATGAAGTTTTAATATGATTTATAAGTTACCCATGATGGGGTTTTACCACGATATTGATGGGATGATTTACATGATTTTAAGATGTATTGATTTCATTATTTCATGATCTATAATCTTGCATTTTGCATGATTTGAACATGTCCTCATATGTGCCCACCAAGTGTTTGATGATATGCCAAGTTTAAAATTGTCAAGATATGTGCATGTTTTACAAGTCAAGTTACTTCATGATGAATATAGGACATCAAGTATGTTATGAATTCATTAAATTATCTATGATTATGCAAGTATGAAGTTAAGCCTTTTCAAAAATTTATTTTCAAGATAACCTACATGGATTTTACTTATTTTAATTTGGGATTTGAATATTATGATTTCTAAAATTCTATTGATGCATGGGTAGTGCTTATTTGATGATTTTGATGTGACCTAAACCGTTGTATGGGGATTTACTTTGGGCTTTTGAAGGTATAAATATGCATGTTCCCCTTTCGAAATCATTTATGCATGAGAGATTACACTATGGATTTAGATATGGAATTAATTATATTATCACTTTAATTTCATATTATAAATATTGATTTTAAATGGAGTCTAATTACCATGTTAGTTTCCTCATTTTTCATAGCATATGCATTCATGTACACGGATTATTTTGAAAAATTATGTTTTGGTTAAGCCTAATTATGCATTGAAATGATTTGGATAAATGACAATTGCCTCTTCTAAAGAATGTACATGTTTTTTGTAAGTATTTTTGTGGGATGGCGACTTAGCTTATTGTTTTGGGGGTCTTGGGGTAGTTTGGGCTACTTGCATAGCAAGTTTCTAATGAGTGTAGAACCCGTAAGGTTGTAATACGATGGGTAAGGATGGTCGATCCATTTAGTCAACTACAATAAATTAGTCACTTCTCTAAGATTGATCTTTGGTTCGGGTTTTGTCCCTATGTGAGGATGAGAGTAGGTGATATCCCTAAGTGTCCTTTTCGGACTAGGAGTGAGCATTTTGAAAATTGATGGAGTTGTTTGGTTGGATTATGCATCGGTTGTGTTTATAGGTTTCATGAATAGGGTCTTAAAACCCTTCCTTGATATGTTTGTGGTGGTCTCTAGTGATGAGGTATTGATTTATTTAAAGCTTGTGAATCATATGGGGGTAGTGTTGCAAGTCTTGGAGGATATGGAATAGTTTGCTAAATATGATAGGTGTGCATTGTGGATAGCAAGAAGGTGGTTAGAATTCTTTAAGGATTATGAATGAGTATGCATTATTTTTCCCCAGTAAACCTAATGTTGCGGACAATGCTTTAGGTAGCCTAGCATGTGTTGTTGATGGTAGCAAAGAGGAGACTAGTGGGGTCCATCGGTTGGCTAGGTTGAAAGTAGGTTGAGGGAAGTTAGGGATGGTAGTATAGTGTTCTTCGCATTTCCGAATCTTCTTGGGTTAAAAGGTCTAGATTAGGCAAAGCCTTGAGTCCACCTTATTGGAGTTGGAAGTCTTGGGTGAGAAGATTATAGAGTGGAGGTTGTCTCCCAAGGGGGAGATGGTGGTTATGGTACCAAGTGGGTTATTTATATTTAAGATTGACAATTGTTGAGGATTCTGAGTCCTTATAGAGTGTAGAGGGACGTTGGTAAAGTTGCTTGAGTTTGGGGATTACTTATGGTAGGGGTATGGTTTATCCGGTTCGTCATACTTCTATGTTGAGGGGATGTGTTGGTGACCCTAGTGCTATAGAACTCTTTAAAGTTTTGGCTGAGGTGGAGGATAAGTTGGCTTAGAAGGAGGTCCCGGTGGAAGTGTTAAATGGGTGAGTGGAGAAATTGATTGATAATGATGTAGAGTTCATCAAGGCCCTTTGGAAGAGTTGTCTATTCGTATGTGTTTCTCGGAGAGCCGGTACAGATATGGAGAAGTGATTACCATATCTCTTTCACGCTATTCAAGCTTATGATGACATGCTAAGTGCTTTCTATGATTCCAAAGTCCTATGTTTCAGTGCCTATGTCATTAATGTGCATACATGTTTAAGTTAGAAAGTTTATGGGGATTTTACACTTATGTTGAGGTGTCAAAAATAGTGTTTTAGAGTGTGTGATTGCATTCTTGTTGGAGTTGACCCCTTCATGATTACTCTTCTCTTGTACATTTCTTTGACATCCGGGGACGAATGTTCCAAATGGGGAGATACTGTAAGGACCCAAAAAAGTGCTCGAAAATGTGTCTAGGAAGTGTCCACAATTGTAATTTGCATATATCTAAAAGTTCATTCATTATTTTGAAAATTTGACTTCATATTCTTGTTTAGGGGGTCAAATTGAGTGGGAAATGGATCTAACCTAAATTTTAGAGCAACCGTATCAAAATTTGAAAGTCCCAAAATATGCTATTTAGAAGGGTCAACTTTGAAGGGGAATATCTCTTAGCACACAAAGAATTGGTGGCCCACAATCTATCAATTTATATCTGTTTTCATTAGATTTCCAACACACTTCGTTTCACCTCATTTCGAGTTCGGATGAAGAATTTATGCCCATTTTTGTAAAACTCATTCGTGCTGAAAATGCTGATTCCAGTGGGGTTTTCGCGTCGCCTCCGCGATGCGCCCTTGTGTTTTTGGTGGTTGTTTTCATTTGTTTCGGTCCAAGACTTATAAGTATTAAACCTAAGGGTTCCCACACTTGAAACTACATATACTTAGCCTTATTTTACCCTCTTATCATCCTAAACATTCTCCAATACTCACTCAAACATTTAAACTAATATTTCAGCCTAAATTCAAGTCACAAACTCAATACCATCTTAAAGATTTCTTCAAGGATTTCATTCAAGCTTCAAATCTCCATCACTAATCTCTTTCAAGGGTTTTCCAAAGCTAAGGTATGTGGTGTTGAACCATTGGATCCTTCCACCCATGGTGCCTAAGCCTCCTTTTTACTAATATTGCATTATTTAAAGTTGATTTTACATGTGGGTCTTGTATATTGAGAAATTTACTGCACATTGATTTTAGTTAATGAAAGTATGGTTGTTTTAGCATGTTTTGAGCTCTAAATCTTAGATCTAATGTTGGACTTGATAAGTGTTTTTAATGTGAATATCTTGGGGGTGTTGCGATATGTTAATTGATGATTTTACTACAGATTTTTTTGGCATGTTTTTATCTCTAAATTACATGGTCTTTTACCCCCATTACACACCCCAAGGTGTTTGATAAAATATCCAGCCATGGTTTCTTGTGGAATTAAAGGTGCAATGTATATCTTATGAGTTGAATGGTTTTATGATGATGGAATAGTGATGGAATGAGGATGCGATGATGGTTTGCATATGATGTACAATAAGGATAGGAAGTGTAGGTATATAATGACTTTGGGATGATGTTAGGGATGTCTATATGAGTTATTTTCATGTAAAAGTACCCATGGTGTTGCATATAGATTGTTGGGTCCTTGTGTTTGTTGTGCTATTGGAAAAGTGAGTAGTTCTTTCTTGATGATTTGAATGTGATGGTTTGATAAGCTAGTCCTATGATTCTACAAAAAAGGCCATGCCATAAGGTAGAGTGTTTAATGATTCTTACCGAAAAGATCACATCGTAAGGTATGGATACCCTATCGGAAAGGCCATGCCATAATGTAGAATAGCTAATTGTGCGTACCAAAAAGATTATATCGTAAGGTATTGACATCCCACCAAAAGTCCATGCCGTAAGGAAGAAAGACTAAAGACTCCTACCAAAAAGATCATATCATAAGGTATGTATATTTTATTTAAAAGGTCATGCCATAGATAGAATGAATCACGGTACTTATCCAAAAGATGATATCGTAAAGTAGGGGACGTCTCATACTACCTACCAAAAAGACTATGTCGTATGGCAGGGGCATTGATAACACTCTCCAAAACAGTTATACCATAAGGTGAGTGGGGGTCATTTGGCCCATTTCATGAAAGTTGATACCAAGGGGTTTGAGTATATTTCTCACATTGTGGTTATATTTCTTGATCATAATTTACTAGCATGTTTTACCTTAAGCATTGAACATGCATGTCATATTGATGTCATACCTATCCTCTTGTTATGATTATGCATTTAGATCACATTGCCTATCTCCTTTTGCATTGCTTCCCACAAACTTAGTACATTCAAACATATTAACGCATACTCTATGCCTGCATGATATCACCATGTAGGAACGGGAGTCCCACTTGAGCATCCTCCTCCATGTGGCTAGTACGACTTCACTCAAGCTTGTTAGTGAGTTCTACACTTTGGGACCTTGGTCTATGATTCTCTTATTATGTATTGAGACAGTATCTCTTGTTTTCTATTTTGGCTATGAGGATGAGCCAAATTACTTTGTCTTGGCCCCTACTCTTTTCTTTATGGAGTATAGGTATTTTTTGATATATGGTGTACCTATGTTATGAGCCTTGACTCTATTGACTCTTGTTGTTTATGATATGAAAAAGATATTCTTAGTCCCATTTTTCCATTATTTATGATTATCTTTTATTGTCTTTCTAATTTCTTCCACGACCAAGGGTGTATAATGATATGCTATGAGACTTTTTTGGGGTCCTTCGGGTTCCCCATTTGCCAGTCATGTCTAGGCCCTAGGCTTGGGTTGTGACAGCTTTCTTCTAATATTGGCTGGTTCTCAGGGACGTTTATGACCTTCTCACTAATCCTAAACCCTTAAAAAGACCTATACTCCTCTATTCTTATTCAAATTCATTCCTCGCACTTTGAATATTTCAAATTCTCTAATCTAAAGAACTCCCCTCAAGTGAATTGTGAAGGATTGGCTTGGAGCATATGGAACAGTCTTATTCTTTATCAAATTTTTTCGTATTTCTTCTTGGTTGGCTAAGGTATGTGGGATTGGTTCATGGTCCATCTCAACCTTGAAGATCCAAACTCTTTTATACTTGATTTATGTAATTTAAGCTGACTTTAATTATGGGTTTTTAAGAATATTATTTATTTGATTCAATTGAAGTATAGGTTATGTTTAAGTGATGTTTTTAAAGTGATTTAAGCCCTAATATGTTGAATTGCATTGATATTATGAAGATCTGAATGTGCATGTCCCCTTTGAAGTTTGACTTAGGCATGGGTAACATAAATAGATATTTAAACATGAATTTTACTCATGGATGTACTTGAATTTCATATTGTTTTGTTGATTTAAAGTTGAACCTCTATTGTCCATGCTATTCTCATCTTATTCATGGCATATGCATTCATGACTATGGTTTTTACGAAGATTATGAAGTGGGCTATGACCAAATTATATTTTATAAATGTGATTTTGATAAAAGTATGGTTATGACAAGAATGTGATCACAAAAATGCGATGTGGCTCTTTGAGCAACTTTGGTGTTTAGACTAGTATGGTATGTGTGAATGAGCTATTTCTATGCATGAAAAATATAATATGAAGCATGGTTTAGTGTTTAAGCCTAAGTATGCATTGAAATTATTTGAAGTGACTTGTACCCCTTTTGAAATCATGTGTATATATACACGTATTCTTGTGGGATGATAACTTAGCACCAAGCGGACTTATAGGAGGGGGTTATCTCTAATGGTCCAGTACCCAGTTCCAATAACTATATGCCAACCATAGGTATATGTTTAACGCAGCCATTTTACGGAAATGGGGGTGCCTACAAGGTACGATTACAATCATGTTATGATGAATGAAAATCGAATCCAAAATAGGGGTATCCGTAAGGAAGGTTAATTTTCTAAAATGAGAGTACTCGTAAAGAGAATTATGTGATGATATAAAATTCTATAAAAAATGGGGTTGCTCGTAAGGAAGGCTGCTTCTCTGAAATTGGGGGTGCCCATAAGGAGAAGTATGGTTTACCTTTGACAAGTAGACCACCTCTATTCCGGGTGTAAGGATAACAACTTTCACGACCCAAGCCTAGGGCCTAGGCATGACATGGCACAAGGGGGACCCGAAGGGATGCCAAACAAGCCTCTCAGAACATCATTACAAATCCTTGGTCGCAGAACCAATAAAAACAAGCATCAAGAGATGATAAAGTGGGACAACCGGGGCTAAGGGAAAGCACTTTCATATCATAGACATCAAGAACAATAGAGTCAAGGCTCTTAGCTTAGGTACTTAATATGTCCAAGAGATACCTCTAATATAGAGATAAGAGGGGGGGCAAGAAAAAGCAACTAGGCTTACCCTCAAAGTCAAAATAGACAATAAAGAAGAATGTCTCAATACATAATAAGAACAACATAGAATAAGGTCCTTAAAGTGGAGGACTCGCCACCAACTTGAGTAGTACCGATCTAGCCACATGGAGGGGGATAATCAACTTCGGTAGTAGTTCCTACATGGTGAAATCATGTAGGCAAGAGTATGCGTTAGTACATTTGAATGTACTAAATATGTAGTATGCAATGCAACAAGAGATGTCACCTTAATCAAAATGCACACAATAGGCAATAGGCATAATATATCAATATGACATGTATGATCAATGCATAAGTAAAACATGCTTAAGTAACTCATACTCATATAGGATATCATATATGTAGAAGAGACCAATCTTGATTTCAAAAGTACAAACCCCTTGTTAGGTTAGTGATGATTTCACCTATCACCCTAGTGTGTGAGGTATAAACCCCTTATCAAGGTTAGTGATGATAGCACCCGTCACCCTAGTGTGTGAGGTACAAACCTCTCATCAAGTTTAGTGATGATAGCACCCATCACCCTAGTGTGTGAGGTACAAACCCCTCATCAAGGTTATTAATTATAGCACCAATCACTCTAGTGTGTGAGGTACAAACCCCTTATCAAGTTTAGTGATGATAGCACCCATCACCCTAGTGGTTGAGACATTAACCCGTCAACTAGATTACCCAGATCAGACATGGTCTAATGCAAAACTTTATGTAGAATATATCATATACATAAACTCATTTCATTATCATATAGTCAATCATGTCATGTCTCATGCTTTGGACATTCAACACCTCAAGAAACCACATTGGGACATTTTATCAAACACTTAGAGGGTGTGTAATGCTAGTAAAAACCATGAAATATAAAGATGAAATCATGCAAGAAAATCCATTGTAAAACCATCAATATACACCTTGCAACACCCTCAACCAACATATATCAAAACTCTCATCAAATCTTGCAATAGATCAAAGATTTATAACTCAAAACATAGCAAAATAGTCACAATTTCACATAGCTTTAACATAGTGTGCAGTGAATTTCATAATAAGCAAGACCCATTTGTAAATCAACTTTAAATCATGATATTTGAGTAAAAGGAGGTTTGGGTATCATGGGTGAAAGGAACCCATGAAAGAAACCCATATACCTTAGCTTAGAGATAAACTTGGTGCAGATTGGAGATAGAGACTTGAAGCTTGAAGAAGAACCTTGAAGGAGAACCTTAGCTTGGGATAAGGGTTTTGGACTTGAGTTTTGCGAGTGAATATATGGCTAAGTGTTTTAGTGAGTATTGGGGAATGTTGAGGATGATATGTGGGTGTAATTTGGCTAAGTATAGGTAAAAATATGTATGGGAACCCTTGGGGCCAAGACCCAAAAGCCTTGTACCGAAATAAAAATCATTAGGAACAAAATACACAGGTCCATGTCTCGCGCGCTATGCGAACCTATCGCAGTGGTCAAATTAACACATGTCTGCGACAACTGCGCACACCCAGTGCTATCACGGATCGATTCTGGATAAGAAAATTATGAAAATTGAAATTGCTAATTATTTTCTCTTAAATTAGGGTTAGACCCTTTTCCCCCTAATTTTGACCCCGTGAACAAGAATATGTTGTCGGATTTTCGATATCGTGCATGAATTTTGAGATATATGGAATATAAAATTTTGGGCATTTCGAGGCACATTTTCGAGCACTGTTTGGGGTTGTTTCAATATCTCCCTCTTGGGAACATTCATCACTAAATGTAAAAGAGATGTACAAGAAAAGAGTAATCATTAACAAATCAGTCCAAACAAGAATGCAATATTACATTAAATCACCATTTTCAAAACCTCAACATAAGTGAAAAAATCATCATGAATTTGTCAACTTAAACATGAACGCATATGAATGACATAAGTGCTGAAATATAAGACTTGAAATCACATAAGTGACTTAAAGTTAGTACCTTAGGCTTAAGTGGAGTGGAAGAGATAAGAATAAAGCTTTTGCATGTCCGCCTCGGCTCCTCCAAAGGACCTTAACGGATGCTACCTCCTTGTTCCTCAATTTCTTCACCTGCCTATCCAAAATCTAAATCGTAGTCTCCTCATAAGTCAAGTTATCCTTAACAACACCCACAACATCAAGAGGTACAATAGCATTAGGATCACTAACATATTTTCTCAACATAGAGACATGGAACACCAGATGAACCAAATTCATTTCATTAGGTAACTTCAACTAATAAGCCCTCATAAGGACAAACATATCATGGACTCAACTTTCCCTTTATACTAAAATAGACCACACCTTTCACTAGAGAAACTTTCAAATAAACCCAGTCACACACATTAAATTCAAGCTCTCTTCTTCTCACATTGGCATAGGATTTTTAACTACTTTGGGCTATCTTCAATCGCTCCTTAATCATCCTAACCTTCTCAAAGGCCTCCATAACCAGGTCCGGTCCTAATGAAGCCACCTCTTCAACCTCAAACTAACCAACAGGTGATCTATAACGTCTCTCTTAAAGAGACTCAAAAGGAGCCATATCAACACTAAAGTGATAGCTATTATTGCAGGCAATCTCAATCAAAGGAAAGATGGTCATCCCAACTACCCCTCAACTCCAATACACATTCCCTAAGCATATGTTCTAGGGTTTGAATTGTCCTTTCGGCTTGGACATCCGTTTGAGGGTTAAAGGCTATACAAAGGTGAACTTTTGTTCCAAGACCCCTTTGAAAAGGCCTCCAAAAGTATGAAGTGAATTGTGTACCACAATCCGATATGATAGGCAAAGGAACACCATGTAACCTCTCTAACACATAGAGGTACAACTTTGAATACTCTTCTGGCCCATATGTGATCTTAATAGGTAAAATGTGAGCCGATTTCATCATCCTATCAACCACAACCTAAATTAAATCAAAATATTTCCAATCTTGGGCAACCCAACAACAAAATCCATATTAATCACCTCCCACTACCAAGTGGGAATCTCTATGTCTTTCGTTAGGCCACCCAGCCTTTGTTGTTAAGCTTTTACTTATCAAAAACATATGGCAATGGAAAAGAATTTGGCAATGTCCCCCTTCATTCCTCCCCACCAATACACCTCTCTCAAATCTCCATACATTTTGGTGGACCCGGGATGGATAGAATAAGAAGAATTATGGGCCTCACCAACGATCTTCTCCCTAAAACCATCAACACAAGGAACCTACCTTTGTCACGACCCAAAATAGGGCCTAGACGTGAGACGGTGAATGGGGATCCTGAAGGAACCCTAGAAAAGCCTCTTAGCATATCATTACACATCCTTGGTCGCGAAAGCAATGTAAAAAACCACAAAAAACATAAACAAACGGGAATTGGGACTACGGGAGAGAGGCTAATACTAGAGTACTCAAGTAAAATTTTGGAAAACAAGGGAAAAGGACTATAGGGGAAGCTTGCATAACATCATAGTCAAGAAACAAAAGAATCAAGGCTCATAACATAGATACATATCTTGTCCAATAACACCTCTATTACATAGAACTTAGCGGGGTCCAAGACAAGCAATCGGACTCACCCTCATAGTCAAAATAGAACATATAAAAGGATGTCTCAATACATAATAAGAGCAACATAGAGTAAGGTCCCCAAAGTAGAGGACTCACTAACTAGATTGAGTAGCACCGAACTAGCCACGTGGAGGGGGAGGATGATCAACTTGGACACTGGTTCCTACATGGTGACATAATATAGGTATAGAGTATGCATTAGTAAGTTTGAATGTACAAAGTGTGTAGAATGCAATGCAACAATAACTATGCATCATAATCAAAATGCATAATATTAAGCAATAGACATAATATAACAATATGACATGTATGTTCAACGCTTAAGTAAATCATGCTCATATAGGATATCATATGTGATAAAGAGATAAAGCTAGCTATTCAAAGTATAAACCCTTTGGTTGTTGTGTGGTATAAACCCCTCACATGGTTGATGATAATCATACCTTATCAACACGGTGACGAAGTATAAATTCCTCGCATGGTTGATGAGTATAAACCCCCAACATGTTTACCCGGGCTCTTGTCCCCCCGGATTGGGTATGGTCTAATCCAACACTTTATATAGAGTATATCATTTACATGAACTCATTTCATCATCAAATAGTCATTCATATCATATCCCATGCTTTGGACCTTCAACTCCTCAAGAAACCACATCTGGACATTTTATCAAACACTTGGAGGGTATAAAATAGTAGTATAAAACTATGCAATTTAGAGATGAAATCATGCAAGAAAACCCATTGTAAAATTATCAATCAACCCCTTGCAAAACCGTCAAGATATATAGATCAAAACACCTCATCAAATCTTACAATATCTCCAACATTTATAGCTCAAAACATAGCAAAACAGTCACAACTTTACATAGCTTTAACATAGTGTGCAGTGAATTTCATAATATGCAAGACGCATTTGTAAATCAACTTTAAATCATGCAATTGAGTAAAAGGAGGCTTAGGTATCATGGGTGAAAGGAACCCATGAAAGAAACCCACATACCTTAGCTTGGAGATGAACTTGGTGAAGATTGGAGATGGAGACTTAAAGCTTGAAGAAGAACCTTGAAGGAGAACCTTAGCTTGGGATGAGGGTTTGAGACTTGAGTTTGCGGAGTGAAAATATGGCTAAGTGTTTTAGTGAGTATTGGGGAATGTTTAGTATGACATGTGGATGAAATTTGTCTAAGTATAGGTGAAAAAACATATGGGAACCGTTGGGCCCAAGACCTAATGCCTTGGACCCTAAAACACAAAATGGTCAAAATAAGGCATTAGCGCTTCGCGCCTGTGTCGCGGAATACACACTAGAAATTGCATTCTTGAATTTTTGTAATTGCTAAATCTCTACTATTAAATTGGTGTTAGACCCTTTTCCCCCTAATTTGGACCCCTGAATAAGAATCAGAAGTTGAATTTTCAAAATAACGAATGGATTTTGAGATATATGAACATTAAAATTACAAGCATTCTGAGGCACGTTGTTAGGCACTTTTTAGGGTTTTTACAATATCTTCCCCTTGGGAACATTCGTCCCCAAATGTAAAAGAGACGTACAAGAAAAGAGTAATCATCATAAATCAGCTCCAACAAGAATGCAACATAACATGTAAAACACCATTTTCAAAATGTCAACATAAGTGTAAAATCATCATAAACTTACTAATTTAAACATGAATGCATATGAATGACGTAGAGGATGAAATATAAGACTTAGAACCATATCAAGAACTTAGTTGTTATCTAAAGCTTGATTAGAATGAGTGGGGTATGAATATTGCTCCCATTAGACCACTTTGGCTTCCTTGGAGACAACTTCAACTTCATGATCCTTTCAAGAGGGCCTTAATGAACACCGCATCCTTATTAATCAACTTCTAAATTCATCCATCCAACACCTCCACCGGGACCTTCTTCTAAGTTAACTTATCCTCCACATCACCCAGCATCTCAAAGACATCCATAGCACTAGAGCCACCAACACATCTCCTCAACCTTGAAACATGAAGAACTGAACAAACCATAATAATATCCCTAGGCAAATCCCACCCACCTGCAACCTTACCAACTTTCTCCATAAAAGGTCTCGCAACCATAAACTCATTTGTCAACCTTAACCATACCTATTCCACTTATCAACACGAACTACCATCTCCCCCTTGGGAGACTACTTCCACTCTCCTATCTTTCCACCCAAAACTTCCAACTCTAATAAGGCGAAATCAAGGCCTTGCTTAATCTAGACCTCTTAACCAAGGAAGATTTAGAACCATCAAATATACTATACTAGCATGCTCAACTTCCCTTAACCTAACTTCCAATCTAACCAACTGATGGACCCCACTAGTCTCCTCCTTGCCACCATCAACAAAACATGCTAGGCTACCTAGAGCACCAACTGCAACATTAGCCTTACCGGGGAAAAGTAATACACATCCATTTAATAATACTTAAGAATTCTAACCACCTTCTTACTCTCCACAAGGAACACCTATCATATTTAGGAAACAATCACTCATTTCCCCAAGGCTTGCAACACTGCCCCCAAATGATTCACAAGCTCTAAACAAATCAATACCTTATCACTAGAGACCACCACAAACATACCAAGCTAGGGTTTTAAGACCCTATTCATGAAGCCCAATAGATATAACCGGTGCACAAGCCTGCCTAACAACTCCACCAATAATCAAAATGTTCATTCTTAGTTCAAAAGGGAACTTAGGGATATCACCTACTCTCCTCCACACTTGAGAACAAAACTCGAATCTCAAATTAACCTTAGGGAAGTGACTACCCCATTGGAGTTGACCAAATATATTGTCCATCCTTAACTAACATATTACAACCTTACGTGTTCTACACTCATTGCAAGCATGTTATGCACATAGCCCAAACTACCAAAAGACCTCCAATCCATCAAGATAAGTTCAACCAAGATCACAAGACAAGGCTCTATGCAACAAGAACATGGGGCAACCCTTATAGACCTCCTCCCTCTCAATCCATCGATACTGAGTCGCCATTCCACAAGAATACTTATAATATACATATACATACTTTCAAAGAGGCAATAGTCATTTTTCTTTCTGAATCATTTCAATACATAATTAGGCTTAAAAGCCAAACACCATTAATAATAATTCATACCTAGGCTCAAATATCAAAATCATAATTTCATAGTCATCATATTCATGCATAAGAATAGCCAATCCTTACAAAAAATGGAGCAAGCACCCCAAATGCTCCATGAACCAATAACCAAAGTCATATGTGTGATCACGATATTGAAATAGCCAACATTTTGTCAAATCCATACCATAAAACAAAATTGGGCTTAACCCATAACATAATTTCTCAAAATAATCCATGTACATAAATGCATATGCTATGGTCAATGAGGGGATGACAAGGGTAATTAAGACTCAATCTAAAATCAATATTTATAATATGAAACTGAAGTGAAAACACAATTTATTCCTCATTTAAATCCATAGTGTAATCTCTCATGCATAAGTAATTCAAAAAGAGGACATGCATACTTATAATTTCATAAAACCAAAGTAAATCCTCATATAATGGTATAAATCACATTAAAATCATCAAATATACACTACCCATGCACCTAAAGAATTTTAGGAATTATAGTATTCAAAACTCCAAATTAAAGTAAGCAAAATCCATGTAGGTTTTCTTGAAAATAGTTCTGGGTCTCCTCGATTGGAAGGAATCAAGGATCAACCCTCATACACATGAATCCTACAAGCACCAAGGAATAACACAAGAAATATCAACTCTAGAACCTATCAAATGACCCCACTCAAAACGTCAGCCACTACATTGGCCTTACTTAGGGTCAACTAAGTTATAGGGGAAACAATAGAAGCGAACTTAGTCAAAAATTTTGGAAATAACCCGCTAAACCCAAGAAGCTCATCTACCTAGGAAGATGAGGTCTAGGCTAATCTTTAATCACCTTTGTCTTACTAGGGTTTACCTTAATACCATCACCCGGCATCATATAACCAAGAAGGCAACCTTTTATAACCAAAATCTCAATTCCTCATATTTAGTGTCCCACCTTCTTCCTTAAATTTTGTTGTACTACCCTCAAAAGACTCAAATGCACTACCTCATTAGGGAACACAAACCATTATATCTTCACCAAAACCACCATAAGTCTATTAGAGTAGGGGCTAAAAGATCTTATTCATGAGATTTGTAGGCATAACCGACTCACTAGTCAAACCAAAAGACACTACCCCAATTTCGAAATATCGTATAGGGACATTCAAGGCCTCATATACCACCAACAACAACTCGATAACAAAACAACTTAGGTCTTACACCTCCATTCTTACATGATGACAACTGCAACCCCTTAGAGACCCAATTGTACACTAAGACAAGAAATGGTCCTACCTCTTTTGCTACCACTTGACAACCTCCCACTTTAAGACGGGTTCATTAGGTATTCGGAATCTAGCTCTACAAGTCCTACCATCTATGAAGACATAACATGCATGTACCTATTCCATCCCTATAATAACATTCAAATCTAGCATGCCACTCCAACAAACCTTAAAGCAAGACCTAATGTAATACAAACCCAGATCAATACCTAAGAACCTCCTAGCAATAATATACTCAACAAAAGGATAGACACCAAAGATCCACACAACACCTTGGACACAAGAGAAACCCTACTTGCAACCAAAAGAATAGAGAAGAAATAGTGGTCCACCGGGCCTAACAATACA
The DNA here is from genome assembly GCA_025774065.1 of Solanum ossicruentum. Classification (NCBI taxonomy): domain Eukaryota; kingdom Viridiplantae; phylum Streptophyta; class Magnoliopsida; order Solanales; family Solanaceae; genus Solanum; species Solanum ossicruentum. The sequence continues at coordinate 40,635 of JAOTQR010000527.1, read as the reverse complement.
TGCACAACAAAGCTAAGAAAACTTTAAACTTTAACTTACCGGTAATAGCATCAAGCATCTCATCCCCTCCTTGAGTCACTTGACCAACAAGACTACCTTGATATAAAGGTCGAGCATATGGGCAAATCGAAATTCTGTGGCCTATCTCACCACACCCAAAGCATGCACCTGCGTTCCTTCAACAAGTGCCACTATGAGTCCTCCCACATTTTGGGCATCTAAGATGAGTCATCCTTTCATCACCCTCCTTACTCTTATTGCATTTCAAGGAAAATACCTCCTCTTATGTCCCACTTCCCTGCAATCAAAAGAAGCATTGGTGGCCTTGAAACATGGGCCCTAATGAGCCTTATCACATGTCGGACACATAGCATCACCTCTATACTTGAGACTAAAACTTTCCTTCAACATGGGCCCTCTTAGCCTCACTATCTCTCCTCTTATCATTTGAAGCCTTGGAAGCACCCACTTGTTATTCGAGGTGAGTTGCCAATTTTGCCGCTGCTATGGCCACTTTCCATAGAGCATCGCAAACCTCTGCATTCATCTTATCACTGTCCTGAGTAGCTTGAGACATGTCCTAGAATGTAACGGTTAGGGGTTAGCAATAAACGCTAGGGGATCTAACTCTATCACACGACATGGATCATGAAGAAGTGGAACATTTCCTAGAACGTCTTATAGCCTCCTACTCATAGTTGTGGTGCACAACACAACTATGAATAAGACTCTAATCGACACAGTGTGATGGACTCCGAGGATCTATCAACCTAGTGCTCTGATACCAAGTTTGTCACGACCCAAAATAGGGCCTAGATATAGCACGGTGAATGAGAGAACCAAAGGAACCCCAAACAAGCCTCTTAACATATCATTACAAATCCTTACTCGCAGAAGCAATGAAAAACAATACAAGAAACATAAACAAAGGGGAACTGGGACTATGAGAGAGAGGTTAATACTTGAGTAATCATGTAAAAGTTTGGAAAATAAGGGCAAAGGACTATGGGAAAGCTTGGATAACATCCTAGGCAAGAGATGAAAGAGTCAATAATCATAACATAGATACATATCTTGTCCAACAACACCTCTAAAACATATAACTTAGCAGGGGCCAAGACAAGCAACTGAGCTCACCCTCATAGTCAAAATTGAACATAAAGAAGGATATCTCAATACATAATAAGAGCAACGTAGACTAAGTTCCCTGAAGTGCAGGACTCACCAACTAGCTTGAGTAGCGTCGAACTAGCCACGTGGTGAACCAGTTCCTACATGGTGACACCATATAGGCATAGAGTATGGGTTAGTATGTTTTAGTATACTAAGTATGTAGGATGTAATGCAAAAATAAGTAGTCATCATAAACAAAATGCATAATATTGAGCAATCGACATAAGATAACAATATGACATGTATGTTCAATGCTTAAGTAAATCATGCTCAAATAGGATATTAATGCTTAAGTAAATCATGCTCATATTTATGTTCAATGCTAGCTTTTTAAGGTATCAACCCCTTGGTGATTATGTGGAATAAACCCCTTATATGGTTGATGATAATCACACCTTATCAACAGGTGATGAAGTATAAACCCCTCGCATGGTTGATGAGTATAAACCCCTAGCATGGTTACCCGGGCTCTTATCTCCTCGTATCAGGTATGGCATAATGCAAAACTTTATATAGATTATATCATATACATAAGCTCATTTCATCATCAAATAGTCATTCATATCATATCTCATTCTTTGGACCTTCAACTACTCAAGAAATCACATCATAACATTTTATCCAACACTTAGAGTGTGTGAAATGGTAGTATAAAATCATACAATTTAGAGATGAAATCATACAAGAAAAACCATAGTAAAACCATCAATCAAGCCCTTGCAACACCCTCAAGATATATGCATCAAAACCCCTCATCAAATCTTACAATAGATTCAAGATTTTTAGCTCAAAACATGGCAAATCAGTCACAACTTTATATTGCTTTAACATAGTGTGTAGTGAATTTCAAAATATGCAAGACTCATTTGTAAATCAACTTTAAGTTATGAAATTTGAGTAAAAGGAGGATTGGGCATCATGCGTGAAAGGAACCCATGAAAGAAACCAAATACCTTAACTTGGAGATGAGCTTGGTGAAGATTGGAGATGGATACTTGAAGCTTGAAGAAGAACCTTAAAGGAGAACCTTAGCTTGGGATGAGCGTTTGGGACTTGAGTTTGGGGAGTGAAAATATGGCGGAGTGTTTTAGTGACTATTGGGGAATTTTAGTATGATATGAGGGTGAAATTTGGCTAAGTATAGGTAAAAACATGTATGGGAACCCTTGGGTCCAAGACCCAAAGCCTTGGACCTGAAAACAGAAAATGTTCAAAATAGGCACTGGCGCATCGCACCAGTGTCGCGGAATACACACTAGAATTGCATTCTTGAATTTTGTAATTGCAAAATCTTTTCTCTTAAGTTGGGGTTAGACCCTTTTACCTTAATTTGACCCCCTGCACAAGAATCGAAGGTTGGATTTTTGAAATAATGAACGGATTTTGAGATATATGAAATTTTAAATTTTGGGCATTCCAAGGAACATTTTTGAGCACTTTTTGGTGTCGTTACAACCTTGGTACCTAAGGGCACCATCTCCCTTGTCATTACACAAGCCTAGGGCATAGACATGACCAATGATTAGGGAACCCGAAGGATCCCAAACAACCCTCATAGCATATTATTACATATACTTGGTCGTGGAACAATTAAATGACATTTGAAGAATAGAATTAAGAGAAAAGGGGACTAAGGGAGAACATTTCATAACATAGAGTCAAGAGATAATAGAATCAACTCATGCCATAAATACATAGCTTTGCCCAACAACACCTCTACTACATAGGTAATGGCGGGGGCCAAGACATATAATCGGGCTCACCCTCATAGTGTTAAGTAAATGATAAAGTAAAGAGAATCTTAATACATAGTGTGAGAGAATAGTCCTTTTCCCTGAAATGGAGGACTCACCAAAGGCTAACTTGAACAATCCACGTTTGAATGTACTAAATATGTGGTATGCAATGCAACAATAGATAGACATCATAATCCAAAATGCATAACGATAGGCAATAGGCATAATATAGCAATATGACATGTATGATGAATGCATAAGTAAAACATGCTTAAGTCAATCATGCTCAAATAAGATATCATAAGTGAAGAAGAGACCAAGCTAGATTTCCAACCTTGGTTGGTTGATTATGGTCACACCCCAATCATCCTAGGTGGTGAGGTATAAACCCCTCACATGATTGATGTTGGTCATAACCCAATCATCATAGGTGGTGAAGTATAAACCTCTCACTTGGTCACACCCCAATCATCCTAGGTGGTGAAGTATAAACCCCTCACATGGTTACCTGCCGGATTGGACATGGTCTAGTGCAACACTTTATATAGGATTCATCATAAGCTCTAATGCAATGCCTCATGTAGGAATAATCATGTACATAAGCTCATTTCATCATCATAACATCATTTATATTATATCTCATGCTTTGGACCTTCAATTTCTCAAGAAAACATAACCGGACATTTTATCAAACACTTTGGGGGTGTCTAATGGAGGTAAAAGAGCATGCAATTTATAGATGAAATCATGCAAGAAAATCAATGGTAAAACCTTTAATCAACACCTTGCAATACCCCCAAGACATTCACATCAAAACTCCTCATCAATTCCAACATTAGATCATAGATTTGAACCTCCAAAGGATCTTGCTTCACGCACCTCATACTTATGGTCATACAGCTACTTCGCTACTTAACGCTGACCTATTTGCCCAATTGACACATCTGAAGGAATCATAAAACATGCTAAAACAACCATAATTTCATGTACTAAAGTCACTGTGCAATAAATTTCTTAATATACAAGACCCACATGTAAAATCAATTTTAAATCATGCAATATTAATTAAAAGAGGTTTAGGAACAACGGGTGGAAGGACCCAATGGTTCAACACCACATACCATAGCTTTGGAGAGGTTCTTGAAGAAGACTTTACTGGAGACTTGAAGCTTGATTGAAATCCTTGAAGAAATCCTTAAGATTGGTCTTGAGTTTGGGACTTAAATTTAGGGTGAAATATGAGTCTAAATATTTAAGTGAATTTTGGGAAATATTTAGGATGATATGAGGGTGAAATACAGCTAAGTATATATATTTTCAAGTATCGGAACCCTTAGGCTCAAGACTTAAAAATCTTGGACTGAAGTCAAGAGAAAATAGGACCAAAAAGGACTGCTCATTGGAAATTGCATTTTCTGCACGGGCGAGTTTTACATAAATGGGCATAAATCCTTAATCTGAACTCGGAATGGGTTGCAATAAAGTGTCTTTGAAACCTAATTCAAAGGACTTTCAGTTTGAAGTTCGTGGGCAACCCAGTGCTTTGTGTTCTAAGAGATATGCCCCTTCAAAGTGGACACTCCTAAATAGCGTATTTTGCGATTTTTGAATTTCTAAAATTTCGGGTAGACCTATTTTCTACTCAATTTGACCCCCTAAACAAGAATATGAAGTATGATTTTCAAAAAGAAAATGGATTTTTAGATATATGGAAAACAAGATTCCAGGATCTTTCGAGGTACATTTTTCAGGCACTTTTTTTTTGGGGGGGGGGGGGTCGTTTCATCCCCCTTAGGAGAAAACCTCAACTTTGCCTGCTTTCATCAAGGCATTCAATTTAAGAAGGAGGAGTCAAGGTCCATTTTTTCTATCACCTTATCAACCAATGAAAACTCAGACCCATCAACAACAACAACATCATCATCACCAACCTCTTCCAACCTAACTCCCAGTCTAGCCAATTGATGCAACTCCCTAACCAACTCCTTACAACCATCATCAACATGAGTTAGGCTACCCATAGACACCATACACAAAGCATCCGCCACCACATTTGCTTTACCCCAAAGATACTGCATAGTCATATCATAGTATTTAAGAAGTTCTAACTATCTTCTTTGCCTCAAGTTGAGATCTTTTTGAGTGAAGACATATTGGAGGCTCTTATGATCGGTGAACACATCAACATGCATCCTATACAATTAGTGATACCAGTTCTTTAATGCAAACATAATGGCAGCTAACTCTAGATCATGGGTAGGGTAGTTCCTTTCATATGCCTTGAGTTGTCTAGAAGCATAACCTATAAACTTACCATTTTGCATCAATACACAACCACAATCAACCTAGGAAGCATCACCATACACCACAAATCCCTCAAGCCCATCTGGTAGTGACAATATAGGAGTGGACATAAGATTATCTTTTAATGTTTGGAATCTCCTCTCACACTCATCGTCCACACAAACTTCACCTTCTTTTGAGTCAATTTTGTCACAGGGGAAGCAAGGGAGGAGAACCCATTCACAAACTTTCTATAATAACCCACTAGGCCCAAGAAACTCCTAATATTCATTGGGGTCAATGGTCTAGGCCAATTCCTAATCACATCGTCTTCTTAGGATGCATTTTTGTACCATCCCCTGACATCACATGACCCAAGAATGCAACCTCATTCAACCAAAATTCACACTTCTCATATTTGGCATACAATTTCTCCTACCTCAACCTTTGCAACACAACCCTCAAATGACCCACATGTACCTTCCTACTATGAGAATAGATCAAAATATCATCAATGAAGACCACAACAAAGGAATCAAGGTACGGTTTGAATACCCTATTCATTAGGTCCATGAAGATGGCCAATGCATTAGTCAACCAAAAAGACATCACAACAAACTCATAATGCCCATATCTTGTCCGAAAGGCTATCTTGGGAATATCGTACTCCCTTACCCTCAATTGATGATACCCGGATCGAAGATTAATCTTAGAAAAAAGCTATTCCCTTGCAATTGGTCAAACAAAACATCAATTCTTGGAAGAGGATACCCATTCTTTATAGTGACCCTATTGAGTTGCCGATAACCAATACACATTCTAAGGAACCCATCCTTCTGTTTCACGAACAACACCAGAGCACCCTGAGGTGATTGGCTAGGTCTAATAAATCCCTTCTCCAACAAATCTTTCAAATGTTCCTTTAAATCCCTCAACTCTGCCAGTGCCATATGGTAAGGTGGAATAGAAATAGGTTGAGTATCGGGGAGGAGGTCTATACCAAATTCTATTTCCTTTATGGGAGGAATACCAGGAAGGTTATTTGGGAAGACATCAAGAAACTCATTCACAACTAAAACCGACTCTATGGAAGGGACTTTGGACTCCATATCTCTAACCTTCACAAGATGGTAAACACACCCCTTAGAGATCAACTTACGGGCTTTAATGTATGAAATAAATCAACCCTTGACCACTACATCTCGACTTTCCCACTGAAGGATGGGTTCAATAGGAAATTGAAACTTTACCCTATGGGTTCTATAACCAATAGAAGCATAGTAGGAATGTAACCAATCCATCCCAAGAATGCCATCAAAATCAACCATGTCAAATTCAACAAGATCATAAGTCAATAACTTATGCAAAATGCAAATAGGATAACTTCTTTAAACTTTCCTAGCAACAATAGAGGCAACAATAGGGGTAGACACTTCATATGACTCATGAAACAACTTGTGGGAAACATGGAACCTTTTAGCAACAAAAGGGGTAACAAAGGAAAGAGTGGCACTCTGATCAATCAAAGCATACACATCAAAGTTAAAGATTATAAACATACTGGTAACAATATTGGGAACCACACCAATCCATTGTCTCCTATGTAGAGCATAAAATCGATTGTACCTTGGGGCACCACCTTTAGGACCACCTTTACCCAATGGAATCATATTTACACCCCAGCCCTTGCCACAGTTTCTTGGACAATCCACCTTCTTGTGAACACACTCCCCACATTCATAGCATGCATTAGAACCCTTCAAACATGGGCCCCTATGGCCCCCTCCATATTTAGGACACACATCATTAAGAGCCATACCACCAACGCCTTGAGACCTAGGGAGGTCATTCGCAAACTCCCAATTAGTTGCATGATGAGACCCTTGGCCTTGATTGAATCGGCCAAAACTTACCCCCAAGACGGGCTCTATTGGCCTCATACTCCCTTCTCTTCCTTAATTTCTCCTGCTGCATTTGCTCGGCATAAGTCATAAACCAAGACAAGTCCATGTCACTAATTAGCATGCCGGATTGACATTCTTCAATAACCAAGTTGGAGACCCCTATCTTGAACTTATTCATCCTAGATCTAGGATCGCCAGCAAATGAGGAGCATACTTTGAAAGTTTATTAAACTTGACGGCATACCCACTAACACTTATAACACCTTATCTTGTAGACCTTATCGCTGAACTCCTGTGGATCTTCATCAACCTTTGACGCATAGAACACTGGAGGATTCATCCTCATGAAGTCTTTTGCCCTAACTCCCAGGATAGTAGCATGAGGGGCTTAGGCAGCTAGATTGACTTGGTTGGCCAAAACTTAGGCAAGCATAGTGAGAGCATCCCAGAGGTCACCATTGGTAGGTTGCTCCTCGAGAGTTTTGCCCCTTCTTCCTCTAGTGTTTAGCATGATCTTGCATCGCAAAGAACAATCATTAGGGGGGGAAAATTTACCACAACTCTATAGCACAACTTAAAATTTGAAGAAGCCAAACATTTCCTAAAATGTCTCATACCCTCCTATTCATCGTCATGGTGTGCTTCACAACCATGAATAAGACTCTAATCGATGTGGTGTTTTCGACTTCGATGATTTATTAATCTAGTTCTCTGATACCAAGTTTATCATGACCTAAGCCTAAGGCCTAGGCGTGACACGGCGCAAGGGGGACCTGAAGGGACCCCAACCAAGCCTCTTAGAACATCAGTACAAATCCTTGGTCGTGGAAGCAATAAAAACAAGCATCAAGAGATGATAAAGTGAGACAGTCAGGGCTAAGGGAAAGAACTTTCATATTATAGACATCAAGAATAAAAGAGTCAAGGCTCGTAGCTTAGATACATAACATGTCAAATAAACACCTCTAATACATAGATAAAAGTGGGGGCCAAGGCAAAGCAACCGGGTTCACCCTTACAGCCGAAATAGACTATAAAGAAGAATGTCTCAATAAATAATAAGAGCATCATAGATTAAGGTCCCCAAAGTAGAAGACTCACCACCAACCTGAGTAGTACCGATCCAGCTACATGGAGGGGGATGGCCAACTTGGGCACCGGTTATTACATGGTGATATCATGTAGGCAAGAGTATGTGTTAGTACGTTTTAATGTACTAAGTATGTAGGATACAATGCAACAAGAGATGGCACCTTAATCAAAATGCATACTATAGGCAATATGCAAAATATATCAGTATGGAATGTATGATCAATTCATAAGCAAAACATGTTTAAGTAAACTCATACTCATATAGGATATCATATGTATAGAAGAGACCAAGTTAGATTTCAAAAGTACAAACCCCTTAGTAGGTTATTGATGATTTCACCCATCACCCAAGTGTGTAAGGTACAAAACCCTCATCAAGGTTAGTGATTATAGCACCCATCGCCCTAGTATTTGAGGTACAAACCCCTCATCAAGGTTAGTTATGATAGTACTCATCACCCTAGTGGTTGATACATTAACCCCTCAACTAGGTTAGCCAAATCGGGCATCATATAATGCAACACTTTATGTAGAATATATCATATATATAAGTTCATTTCATCATCATATGGTCGATCATATCATGTCTCATGCTTTGGACCTTCAACTTTTCAAGAAACCACATCTGGACATTTTATCAAACACTTAAAGGGTGTGTAATGTTAGTATAAAACCATAACATATAGAGATGAAATCATGTAAGAAAATCCATTATAAAACCATCAATAAACAATTTACATCACCCTCAAGCAACATACATCAAAAGCCCTCCTCGAATCTTGCAATAGATCAAAGATTTATAGCTCAAAACATAGAAAAACAGTCACAATTTCACATAGCTTTAACATAGTGTGCAGTAAATTTCATAATAAGCAAGACCCATTTGTAAATCAACTTTAAATCATACAATTTTGGAGATGAACTTGGTAAATATTGGAGTTGGAGACTTGAATCTTCAAGAAGAACCTTGAAGGAAAACCTTAGCTTGGGGTAAGGGTTTTAGAATTGAATTTAGGAGTGCAAATATGGATAAGTGTTTAAGTGAGTACTGGGAAATGTTTAGGATGATATGAGGATGAAATAAGGCTAAGTATATGTAAAAACATGATTAGAAACACTTAGGACCAAGACCCAAAAGCCTTGGACCGAGGTAGAAATCACTAACAACAAAATACACAGGTCCACTTCTGGTCCACGATATAGACCTGTCGCGGAGCGAAAATTAACACTTTTCCACGACAACTACATGTGGGGTACTATCGCGGATTGATTCTAAATAAGAAAATTATGAAAACTAAAATTTCTAATTGTTTGCTCTTAAATTAAGGTTAGACTCCTTCCCCCCTAATTTTAACGCCTGAACAAGAATATGAAGTCGGATTTTCGATATCGCGCATGAATTTTGAGATATATGGAATTTAAAATATCATCCATTCCGAGGCATATATCAGGAAGTTTTGTGGTCATTTCAACAACCGGATTCAAAATAATAGCTCACTTGCTCTTATATTGGATGAGGTCTCATCCCCTCTATGTTGAAGTATTTTGGCACTTCGTGCATCATGGATTTCATGGAATATTTACATATTACTCTTCTTCACTTATATACGTCTTTCTATATATATGCCCTTGTTATTGAACATTGAATGCAAGTTTAATAACTTCACAAGCATTGCATGCCAACATACATAGTACATTCAAACATACTAATTCATACTCTTTGCCTGCATGATCTAACCATATAGAGACCAAGGACTATTTTCATCCACCTCTTGATGATTATCTCAGAGTATGAAAGTTATTATGGTGAATCCTATCATCCAAGTACAAGCCACCTTTCATTCACCTATTATATTGCTTTTGCTTATGTTTTATTTACATTAAGGGTGAGCCTGGGACACGTCTTGGCCTTCATTCTATTATATGACTTAGTGGCATTATTGGACATCACATAAACTCTTGTATGAATATTTTCTATGTCTTTCTATTTGGAGATTTTGGTTGTGGCTATCTATTAGATATTGGTACTTTAATGATATTTTATGATATGATATCGAAATATGGAAAGTCCTCAGTCTCGTTCTATCCCTATAAAGTGAATCACACTTCCAGCCCCTTAGTTTTTATGTGTTATGTATTATGTGATTCATGTTAGCCCCTATCCCTATGACATCCTTATAGCGTAAGTCATACTTTTGTGTCCCTTAGAACTATGTGTTAACTACTTTAGTATGTGCTTCAAAACCGATGATGTGTATTTCGATATTTTGAGGCTTGCTTGAGGACTTTCGGGTTCCCATTCACCATGTCAATCCTAGACCCTAGGTCCGGGTGATGACAGAATAGGGTATCTAGGCCCTACCTTGACATGTTCGTAGCAGTGTTCAACGATAATATCCTAACTTACTCCTAAAGTGCAAAAGAGCATGTGAAGCACTTAAGGGTGGTGTTACAAACCTTAAGGTAACAAAGGCTTTATGCAAAGTTTGACAAGTGTGAGTTTTAGCTAAGTGAGGTTGCCTTTCTTGAACATGTGGTATCAAGTGATGGTATTAAGGTACATCCTAAGAAGACCGAAGCGGCGAGATATTTACCAAGGCCATTGACTCCTATGGACATAAGACATATCTCTGGCTAGTTGTTTATTATAGAAGGTTTGTTGAAGGATTCTCATCTATTTTGTCCCTACTCACCAAGTTAACTCAAAAGAAGGCAAAGTTTATGTGGATGAATGAGTGAGAGAATAGTTTCAAGACATTGAAGGATTGACTAACTTTGGCTCCAAGACTTTGCCAGAGGAAAATGATGGATTTGTGGTCTATTGGGATACTTCAAGATTGGCTTAGGTTGTTTGTAGATGCAAAATGGTAAGGTGATAGCCTTTGCCTCAAGGAAATTGAAAGTACATGAGAATAACTACCCAACTCATGATCTTAAGCTTGATGCCATTGTGTTTTCTTTGAAACTTTTGGGTCATTGTAAATGTCTTCATTAATCACAAGATCCTTTAACATATGTTTTCTCAAAAGGATCTCAACTTGAGGTAGCAAATAAGGCTAGATCTCCTCAAAGACTATGACATGAGTGTGAATTATCACTTGGGCAAGGTAAATGTAGTAGCTGATGCCCTTAGTAGAGTCTCCTGGGTTATGTGTCTCAAATAAAAGATTATAGGAAAAGGGAGTTGGCCAAAGAGGTCCTTAGAATGGATAAATTAGGAGTAAAGTTTAATGAATCGAGAAGTGTTGGTAAATGTTCCTTGATTGAGGATTTTAAGTCCAAGCAATACCTTGATCCCGCCTTTTTTAAATTGAGGGTGTTAGTGAAGGAAGGAAAAAAAAGATTTTCTCACAAGGGGGAGATTTTGTACTTTAATATCAAGGGAGGTTGTATGTACCTAATGATACTGAGTTGAAGAAGTTGATAAGGAGGCTCGACTGAAAGGAGAGGAACGAATGTTTTGTTTTCAAATAAGCTTCGAAGAATGGTCTCTGTGCAAATTGGCCTTTTCCCTCCTCCTGATTGCAATAGGCTCACGATTCTTCTTATTATGTTTACCCTAGTATTATGAAAATGTATTGAAACTTAAAGGAGATCTATTGGTTGAATGGAATGAAGAAGGACATTGCCCAATTTGTGTCCAAGTGTGCCAATTTCCAAAATGTAAAAGTTGAGCATGAAATGGAAGGTAGCCTATCTCAAGTTATTAAAATTTCAACTTGGAAGTTACAAGAAGTCAGTATGGGCTTTGTATTAGGGTTGCAAAAGAACAAAAACACTTTGACACAATATGGGTGATAGTGGATTGTATGACAAAGCCGACTTACTTCCTACGTCAAAACCATATTTAGTGTCAAAGAGTATGCTTATTTGTACATCCAAGAATTGGTGAGGTTATATGGGATCCCAATGTTCATCATAGTGGATCATGATGTCCAACTAACCCCTCCTTTTTGGAAATATTTTCAAAAAAGACTTGGTACTAAGGTGAAACTGAGTATCGTTTTCCATCCCCAAAACGATGGGCAAGTCGAGAGGACTATTCACACATTGGAAGATATGTTAAGATCTTTTTATTGAAGTTTAATGGGGTTGGGATAAACATTTTCCTTTTATTGAGTTTGCCTACAATAACATCTTTCATGCAAACATTGCGATAGCACCATTTGAGACATTATATGTTAGGCAGTGTAAACCCCCTATTGGGTGGTTTGAAGTTGGTGACTTTGCATTGCTAGGATTGAATATAGTTATGAATACTATGGAGGAAATTAAAAACATAAGTGAAAAGTAGCAAATATCCCAAAAGTCCTGCTCCAGCTTAAGGGAGAGGGATCTTAAGTTCCAAATTGGTAATTGGGTCTATTTGAAAGTATCTCATATGAATGGTGTGACCCAGTTTGGTAAAAAGGGAAAATTAAGCCCTTTGTATGTAGAGACTTACAAGATGGTGAGAAAAGAGGGAAATGTAGCATATTAATCCAACCAACCTAGTTAAATGCGTTTGATCCATCCAATTTTTAATGTATCAATGTTGAGGATGTTTGTAACACCTCTCACGCGACTTGAAAAAATTCCTTATAGTGTATTTATTGAATATCTCAAAATTCATACTTGATTTCACAATTCTGACTTCATATTCTTTTTTATGGAGCAAAATTGTGTAGGGAAGGGGTGGTCTTTGATTTTTAGATGACCCATAACAAAAAATAATTTTTCGCTACGGGGGCTAAACCAGAAAGGGTATACAACCAGTTCGCATCGCAGACTTTTCAGACACTAGTGCAAAGATGGTGTAAACCCATTCCTAGGCCAAACAGGGGTAAAACATTGAAATTAGTGCAAAAATATACTAGTACACTGCAAGTCCCCGTGTCAACTTATCGCGGAGTAGTTCAACAAGTTCCTTAATTTTCTATTTTCACGAAATTGAGTAATAACCCAATGCCTATATATGTGAGAATACCTTCTCTTCAGCTATTTTCATGCCCTAGAACACTCAAAAACACTTCCAAAAGTCCTCCTAATTCCTCACAATTCTCTCATCTAAATTCAAGATATCTCAAGAACTTTCTTTGTATTTCAAGAACCAAATTGAAAGCATCAAGTTTTCCTCAAGCTTTTCTTAATTTATGGTATGTGGGCTTTATTCATGGAGATTTTCCCACCAATGAAGCCAATCCTTCCCTCTTTATCAAATTTCATGGTTTTAAGGTTGTATACATTATGGGTAATTCCTATTATACATTGTACACTCTATTTAAGTTTGAATTCTTCAAGTAGTGATTTTATTATGCATAAACATCCTTGGGGTTTGATATTGAGATGGATTTTTATGACATTAAAGTTATGTACACTATGATTCTATGAAAATCTATGAAAGAACTTGTGGATTTTAGTTGGATTTCATGATACGCAAAATGAGTGTTTTACTACAATAGTAATATGTTGATTTGAATGACTTTAAAATGAATTAATTTTACTCCTCTCATGTTTAATACTCTTGAATTGCAAATTTCAAGCTTTTGTATATTTTGCCCACTACGTTTTGGCTAAAGTATTTGACTAGATCCTATGCTGACTAAAGTCTTATTGTGAGACATCTGGATTATAAATATTACATATTTTAAAGGCTATTATGCATGCTATGAGCTCATAAGAATGTTTTGGATGATATAAATAATATGCAGCCCTTTCTTTGATATTATTATGTACTAGTTTGATGAGCTACTCTTATGATACTACCATGAATTATGAAGCTTTGGATAATATGGTTGTGTATCTAAATTAAGAATTCCTTGGGATTGTTGACCTAGCACTAAGAGGACCTTAGTTCAAGACATTTTCTCTTAACTATGTGCAACCATAGGACATTTTGTAAATCCTACCGAAAAGATTTCATCGTAAGGAAAGGACATCTCTCTTACCTAAAAGATTGTATTGTAAGCTAAGGACATCTCCCCTATCGAAAAATTGTATCACAACGTAAGAACTTCTCTTAATTCCTACCAAAAAGATTGTATCTTATGGTAACGACATCTGGTAGTACCTATTGAAAAGGTAATGTCATATGGTAGAATAATCCATAGCTCCCATCGAAAAGGCTATGTCGTAATGTAAGGACATCTAAAATTACCTACCAAAAAGTCCATGTCGTGAGGTAGGGATATTTGTAACACTCTATGAAAGTTTACATCGTAAGGTGAGTGGATGGTCTACCTTGGCAAAGTAGAGAACTCCTTTATTTGGTGTGGAGTGACACCAGGATTCCAAATAGTAGCTCGCTTGGCATTATTTGTTGGTTATGGTCCTTTCCCATCTACGTATGATATGTTTTGCGATTTATTATTTCTCATGCATGTATTGACTATGGCATTGAGCATTTATTTCATATTGAGCTTATATCCATTGGCTATGATTACATATATTGTTTAATTGTGGCTTATTTCCTTTGTTGCATTTCACCCCGCTTACTAAGTACATTTCAAGTACTAATACTTATTTCTTTTTGCCAACATGATCTAACCATGTAGGAATTGAAGCTCTTTCATCTTTCTCCTTATGGCTAGATGGCTTGTTAGAAGGTTCATATTGGTGAGTCCTCTATTTTGGGGAAAACATCACTTTCCTTTCATGCTTTGTTAAGACTTATTTACTTATGGATATTTATCTTTTGAGGGTGAGCCCGATAGATGTCTTGTCCCTCGTTCCACTCATTTTAGAGGTCTTATTGGATATTTGGCTATGTATGTTCTGATCTTGACTCCATTATGTTTATGTGATTATGAAAGATTTCCCTTAGTCCTTATCCCTTTCTATGTTTTGATATTTGTTGATGATGTGATGGGAGTCCCAAGTCCCCTATTTCCCCCATAGTGTGAGTCATACTTACTCTCCCTTAGACTTTATTTGTAATGTGATTTATGCAAATCCTCTTCCCTATAACATCCTCATAGCATGAGTCCAAAATCTCACTTTCCCATGGAATTACATGTTACTTTCTTTTTGTTTAATTATGCTTCTACCAAGCATGTGCAAAAGATATGCTTAAGAGGCTTGTTTGGGTTACTTTTGGGTTTCCCATTCGCCGTGTCACATCTAGGCCCTAGGCTTGGGTCGGGACAAAGTTTTTAAGTGATGCAAAACTCCATAGTTCCCTTGGAGGAAATGGATATTTAAGAGAATTGATCAAAACTACACAATTCCCTTGGAGGATATGAATATTGAAGAAAATTGATCAAAAATCCGCAGATCCTTTGGATGATGTGAATATTGAATAGAACTTGAGTTATGTATAAGTATCGATTAAAATCCTTGACCAATAAGTGAAAAAGCTAAGCAATAAAGAAGTTGCCTCCATGAAAGTGCTTTGGAGAAATCATCAAGTTAAGGGTCCTACTAAGCGGATATGATGAAGTATTACCTATATCGATTCCTCTCTACTCGAGCCTAAGGTATTAAGATATTCTTCCATAAAACCTTAATTCATTAGATTTTAGTTTTATGCATACACTCATTTTTATTTTTATGGACTATTTTGAGACAAGTTTTGAGCATGGTTTTTGAAAATTTAATGAAATGATATTGTCATGACCCAAGCCTAGGTATTTGGTGGGACAAAGCGAATGGGGAACTCGAAGGGACCCCAAACAAGCCTCTTAGACATACATAGCACATCCTTGGTTGCGAAAACATAATCAAACAACAAGCAAGTAATTTAAGGGAACCAGGACATTGGACTCAAGCTATGGAATTATTACAGGGAATAGGATTAGCATGATCATATAGCAGATAAAGACCAAGGAGCGAGGAAGTATGGCTCATGCTATTGGAGTAATAGGGGCTCAGGACATTCATATCACATCAAAGGCAAACATCAACACATTGAAGGGGATAAGGACTAAGAGAAGTCTTCCATAAATACACAAGCACAAAGGAGTCAAACTCAAAACGTACATATCCATATACAATGATACTTCTAACATGAGTGGAATGATGCCAAGACATCTCCTTGGATCACCCTCAAAGATGAATATCCATAAGTAAAACTAAGTAGATATTGTCTTTAAAATGGAGGACTCGCTAATAGCAATCTTCAATTGACCATCTACCCACGTGTTGGAGGAGGACAAACAGGAGTTCCGATCCTTACATGGTTAGATCATGCAGGGAAAAAATGTGTTAGTACTTTGAATGCACTAAGAATGTGGGGTGCAATGCAACAAGGAAATATAATCCATAATTTTAACAATGTGCATAACCATAATCAATGGATATAGGCTCAATATAACATAAATGATCAATGTCGAGTTAAGACATGCATGAGGAGTTATCAAGTCACATGACATATCATGCATAGGTGGGAAAGAATCATAACTGACATGTAAGATAAAGCGAGCCACTACTTGGAATCCTGATGTTTACTCCCCAACAAACAAAGAGTGCTCTACTTTGCCAAGGTAAATCAAACACTCACCATACGATATAGCCTTTTCGAGAAGTGTTACCAAACACCCTTACCTTACGAAATGGTATTTTTGGTAGGTTGCATAACTATCTTTTACCTTATGTAATAGCCTTTTCGGTAGGTACAAGTTCATAGAGGGAATCAATAATATGAACCAATGGTTGGCACATAGTTTTAGGACAATGGGAGACTTCAAAGGTCCTCTAGGTGCTACATCATTATCCTATATAATGCTTAAATCGTAATCATAGTCATAACATGCATAGCTTCAAAACATCATAATATCATTCTTGGTGTAGCTCATCAAACAATTCTTCATGGCATTAAAGATAGTGCTTTATACAATTTATAATATTCATAACATACTCAAGAGTTGATATCGTCGTACTGGTTAGCCCCTTTTTACTATTCACAACATGCATAATTTACGTATCTCGCCTCAAGGATTTTATCACATAAGAAGTTTAACGCATAACTTTGATCAAATCATGGTGGATGTACGTATACATGCTTAAATCATGCAATTCAAGAGTAAATGTCATGAAATAAGTAAACGTAGAATCATTTATGAATTATTCAAGTAACCCAGCAAAACAAAGTAAAGCTTGGTTAGGGCATCATTAAACCCTCATGAAAATCATAAAGTTCTCATAGAATCTTGTTGCATAATAATGTACAAGGCAAAAAATATCATAGATTACTTCATAATATTATCATATCAAAGATTCCATGCAACTGCCATAACTTACCCATAACTTAATAGTAAATGAAGAAGAGGGTCGGTTGATCTTTATGGAGGAAAGGTCTCCATAAATCAAAACACACATACCTTGGTGTGAATGGAGATGGAAATCTTCTTGGAGGATAAAAATAATCTGAAACCTTGCTTGCACCCTTTACTTGAATTTCTTGAGGAAACTTAAGAGTATTTGGGAGGAGTTTAGGACTTGGGATATTTTAGAATGGATGAGAATAGCTTAGGATATTATAAGGCTGGAAAGGGCTTATTTGGGGGCTTAAGTAATATAGCATAGGCTTAGGATGTTAGGAAATGTCAAAATTACCCCTTCAAAAACTCTGTCAGACCAGACCACGATACCCGACTACGGGTAGTGGTCCAGCCCATGGGTTATGGAAATGGGGTCTCATTGTGTTGGCTTTTGGACTCTATAAACCTTCTCAAAAGTTTAAACCACGACATCACTGATGACTCATAAATCAATCTATAGGTTTTCCTGTTGTTCGTGCATCACACTTCAGAAAGCCCTTTTTTCCTACCAAGTCTTCCCATTATTCAACAATCATAAGTTGCAACTTGTGGTTGCCCTTGTGCATTAGCGGCTCTACCAACTTGGGCTACTAGAATTATACTAGGACCCATGAACCCAAGTATGACCCATGTTCTATTTGATGGTCCAAAAATCCCTTCGTGAACTACCTAGAAAAATTTTCACACTTCATTTTTATGCACTTTCATACCTTCCAACATATAAGGCCTTACAATAGGTCCCACTTGGTAAACCTTATCCCCGAATGTGACAAACGCATTCTCTAAGGAATAGAATATATGTATCATATGCAAAAATGTAACATATACATCATAATAATTTTCAAACTATGCTTCAAATAACATTTACAATGCAATTGCATTATCACTTAATCATTGCACAGATGACATGAAAGTGACATACAAGGAAGAAAGGTTCTCAAGTAGGAAAATCATTGTACCTCAAGGTTGATAAGAAAGGCAGAGATGGGGAGTATCGCTTCTTTATATCTGCTTTGGCTTCCCAAGTGGCATTTTCAACTTGTTGGTTCCTTTGAAGGACTTTAACAGATGTTATGTCCTTGTTTCTCAATCTCTTCACTTGCATATCTAATATTTCCACCAAACATTCCTTACAAGTCAAGGGTCTCCAACACAATTCCTCAACATGGAGACCTGGAAGACCATATGAACCTGCTCATCTCCATGGGCAACCCTAATGCATATGCAACTTTACCAACATACCTCATAATCTGTTAAGACCCTACATACCTAGGGCTTAACTTCCCTTTCTTATCAAAATAAACCATGCCTTTCATTGGTGATACCCTCAAGTATACCCATTCATCAACTTCAAATTCAACGTCTCTCCTCCAAGTGTCAGTATAAGACTTTTGTCGACTTTGAGCCATCTTCAATCTTTCTCGTACCATCCTCATCTTCTCTAACATTTCTATAATAAAATTTAGACCTAAAAAAGTCATTTCCCCTACTTCAAACCACCCAACCAAGGATCTAAAATGTCCACCAAATACGACTTCAAAAGGAGTCATGCTGATGCTAGTATGACAGCTATTGTTGTAAGAAAACATGATAAGTGGAAGATGCTTATTGCAACAACCTTTAAACTATAAGACCCAAGCCTTAAACATATCCTCATGAGTTTGAATTATCCTTTTGGATTGGCCATCCATTTCTCAGTGAAAGATCATGCTAAGCTTGACTTTAGTACCAAGACCTCTTTAGAAAGATCTCCAAAAGTGTGAAGTAAATTGAGCACCATGATCCAAAATGATATACAATGGGGTCCCATGCAACTTAACCAACTTATGAACGTATAATCTAGCATAATTGTCTTTACTATATGTCGTTTTAATCAGAAGGAAGTGAGTCTATTTCATCATTTTATCAACCACAACCCATGTAGAGTCAAAATGATTTCTAGTCTTTGGTAAGCCTATCAAAAAATCCATGTTGATCTCTTCCTACTTTATAGTATGAATCTCAATATCTTGTACTAGGTGGCATCGCTTAATCCGACTACTTAAAGGCAGAAGGGGAGATGATCATCATCATAATAACCCAACTCTAGATATTGGGGTCGATCCTATAGGGAATCATTCTTCAAGGTAGAAATGATTCATTGGACCAAGTAATTTTATGATCTGGAAGGTTACAATAATAAAAATAAGAGTTCAGCTAAATGAGTTATATTAATGATGGAAATAACAATTAAGGAAAGATGTTGGGGATATGTAAATAGGGGAATCGACAGCTAGGTCTAGATACTTGACTTAATGAGTTGATATTGAGTGAATAGGCTAGGTTTCTAGTAACCCAAATCAGCTATGATACAAGGGTGTTTTGCATAAATCAACTAAGAAATCATACGCGAACCACCGAGGACATGCTTGGCCTAAGAAGTCTCAGAAAAACTGCTAATACCTTGGCATTTCATCCATGATTGTGGACTTCACCAGAAACCCCAAGAGGTTTCCAGCCATTATATCCATTCCACACTCTAAAAGTTCTAGTTATGGCAACAATCAGAGATCTAAAGTAAAACCCCAAGTTCATAACTTTAAATTATCCCAAGTCCTCAACATGAAATTATAGATTAAACATAGGAATAGATAAACATTCACTCAAATCAACAATAGATATGTTAAGATATCAAAGACCTACTAAATAAATCAAAGAGCTATATTAATAGCACACCCCCAACATGGGAAGTTTAGCCACACATGCTAGAAAGTAAAGATTGAATACCATATATAGCAGCACAAGACATGGGTAACAAGACTGAGTACAAATTAGTTGATTGTCACTAGCCAATCTTATCAACTTTGATGCCGAAAAGCTTCAAAAGCCAAACTTCTCTTGTACTTTAAGAAGAAAGTTCTATGTACTATAACAGACTAATTGTTCTAATATGGTATGAATAGATGATCTACAATGTTCTTTTTAAAATTTCTTATATACTCAGTTCAAATGTGTGAAAGTTTGTGATGTGAAATGTCATTTGGCAATCAAGGTTGATCATCACCGAGCACTTCGGCTATGCACCAAATATGCACTTCATCGCTTTCCTATGTATCTTTATAATTTTTTCTTCTGCATGATCAGGTCAAGACTCTTTGCTCCACCAATCCAATTCGGTGATGCACCAAAATATCCATCATATTGCCTTGTTGTTATTGTTTTGGGGCTTTGGGTGTTGTAACATTAGGCTATCACTTGAGCACTTTAGCAAATCACCAAGTATGCTTTGCGACTGATGTCGCCCAAGCTATACCTCCTTTTTTAGGCTAAAATAGTTATTTTCGAGATATATATTCTAACTGAAGTTAGAGGCGATCCTATAAGGAAAATTGTATACTTAAAAGAATTACAAGTAATTCGAGTTGATTAATCTACTTATTTCCCCAATAGGGGAGTTTTGTCACAATTATGAAAAGTAATCCTAAACTAAGACAAGTGTTAAATTAGTATGAAGAGTGACTAGGGTATTGTGTTTCCAATGATTCCCTAACTCAGTATTACTAGATAATCAAATTTTTTTTCCAGTATATTGCATGTGGAATGTTAAGTTTACCAAACCATTTGGCCTAGGCGAGAGGAAAATTTGACTACTTGATTTGGTCTATCTCTGTAGTGTGATATTACTAACCCTTACCTATTGTTCCAGTACAACCTCCCCCTGACCTAGTTTAGTTGATTAGGCAAGAAACATCAATCGAATCCTGTTAATTAATCTTTTTTCCTATTCATTACTACCCTGATCCAATGAGTAACATTAGGCAAGTTCTAACATTGACCACCATTATAAACATTCAGTATGAAGTGACTTAATTAATACATGCATGGACACTTTTCAAGACTTATGAATTATTCGATTGTGCCTTGTTAGTTCTTCATGGTTTCCACAACCCTGGTTGTGGATTTAGCTACTCATGATTACTATAGATGCAAGACTTATGAATTTGAGAAACACAATTAAACACTTACACAAAAGAATTAAGCACAAGAAATCCAAACTTTTCACCAAGAAACACAAGATTTAAATCAAAAGATAAAGTAGAGTTTTGCAAGTGTTTCTCTCAAACTCACTACTCTTCTGTAGTGTTCTATGACATTTTCTCCCCTTTTCCTATGAAAATTAACCTAAAAAAAATATTTATATTATTCAAAATACAAAACCAAATGGATTAGGAAAACTGGGTTGGCAGAATCTATGGGAGCTTATATAGGTCGTATAATGTGTTACAGCCTGTAATCGAGCTTTCATGGATTGCTTCTTCAAATCTATGACTAACTTCTATGACATCGATCTATGGCCCGTATAAAGTTTTACGGCTCGTAAGGGGTTTTTTCTGATGACTTTTCAGCAACTCCCCATTTTCTAGTCCTCAAGGCATGACACCAAGTCTACGACTCATCTGCATGTTTGTAGACTTAACTTTAGAAAATCACCTTTCACTGGAATTGTATATAAAACCATATTTACGACCCGTAAAAGGTCTCATGAAACCTCTGCTTCAGCAAATTCTGTAGAATTTTTCAAAACATTGTCCAAACCCTTTAATCCTGCAAAACAAACATAAAAACACATTAAATCTACTAACATCGCATTGAGAACACACCATATTCCAAGTTTTAAGCATCAAAAGTGTTGTATTTTGGCAGCACATCAACACCCTCAAGTTGAAGTTGTTTCTTGTCCTCAAGCGACAGACTCAATCGACGTTAGCAACACAGTAATACACAAATCTCAATCTAATTGCATACATCACATCAAACTTAAGCACAGATACCCACACCACTTTAAAAGCACATCAAATAGCTATGAAGCTAACCAATACAGGTCAATGCATGTGACAGTGTAAATATGACATGTAAGTTAATTATTAACAAGCCATAATCACTTAATTAGTTTAATCTCAATGATGCAATGCAAATGCCCTCATAGAAAGAAATCCTATATCTCTCTCATGATGATATTTTCAAGTGTAATCTTGGGACTGTGCAGAATCACTGACTCCCATAGAAGACATTTAAATACCATGCTCAATACTATATGCTTGTGCCTATACTCATGACTATGGCCTTTGACTTTTTGGACTGAAATCACTTTAGGACTTAATTGGCTTATAACATATGCTCAGAGGGCTTTCGCATGATGTTTTGGGAAATATAGTGACTAAAGGCCCTCTTTGACATTACGTTTGTCTATATTTTGCCCCTACCAACACTGTTATTTTTCACCTCATTCTCCCTTTCTCCTATTTCAAGCTTTTCTAGGTGCCTTATTATCATTTTTCAGCTTTTGCCTTTTAGTTTCATAGCATTTTTGTTTTTCAGCTTATTGATTAAACATCACTCATTTTTCTTACACCCAGCACACATTGATATCACCTTTTCCATATATCACTATTTTCTCTCACATCATGTTCACCCTTACACTAGTCACCCTCAACTTAGGCTTTTGGCCTGAGTTGAGGTGTAGAGTATCCAACCTAAGAACTAGAGCCACATTTGGTACCCACCTTCAACTAAGCTTTTTGTCTCAGTCAAGGTGCACAATGTTCAAGCAAGGAACAAGGCTAATTTCAAAATTTTACAGCTAATAAGGCTAGATATTTTGGACTTTTACAAAGAAAAGGAACATGTAACGCTCAAACATTACGATCAAGGGATATTTCACACATTGGGTTGGTCATTTAGGCTAAGTGGGCTATTAAAAACAATGGCCTAAGATCATTTTCTAACCAACTAACCTATAGCCTAAGTTAGAGTAATAGGGCATGTTTTGAATTGTTACACAGTATATGAAATTAGCAAAGTAAACTAACACTCACATGGCATTGATTACAGTATCAACACAGACTCTCAGATCATGCTTCTTATCTCAAGGTTATCCTTACTTATCAGAACAAGCATGGTCAACACAATTAAACATGCATGGTTACTATCTAGACTAACTAACAAAATTTTTGTGGGTATCATTTTTCACACAAAAGCACCGAAAACATATATATGTCATAGATATTAGTACTATATGCTACCAATACTGCCTACACATCCTAAACATTGTTGTTTAACAAAAATTAAATATCAATAGGAAAAAAGAACACAAGCAAGAAAATCCTTAGGATTTAAAATTTTTGATAGTTATAGGCCAAGGTTGCTTAGAATTCACTGATGCCAATAACTTCCCTCACCCTATCAAAAAAGAGGTGCAATGTCCTCAATGCACACTAAAAAATGCAAAATAGATTATAAGTCAAAAAATAACATACCTAGATGCCTAATCCTCTGTCTCTAACTGAGATTGGTCACCCTCAACTTGCGCAGTGTCCTCCTTAGTCGTAGAACCATGACTAGATAGGACAGAACCCCTCATTTTCCCAGGCTCATAAGCCTGCCTCAACTCCTCATCTTGTGTCAACCATATCACAGAAAGCTTTAGCTCTCTGTCAGCCCCACATGCAACCTCACTACATCTGGATCATCATAAGCATAAGGCTTCTACCCTTGGGAAGGCTATGAAGGCTCCTCTGGAGCACACAGATCCACCACCAGAATCGAAGGCATAGTCTATGGTAATGCTATCGGTACGACAAAAGTTGCTATCATATCAGCTTGGAGTTGCTAGATCTCTATCTCTGAGGCCATCATATCTACTGCTTATGCTGTAATCAAGCTCTACTGGAGTTGCAACTCAAAAGTATCGATACGGGCATCCACGGTTGTAAGTCAGTCCTGAATAGTAGCGACTGTGAGCGCCTTAATATATCCATCATAATCTATAATAGCCTGGCGGACCGAGGGCGAAATCTGCTGGAGTAACTAACTCAATTGGGATTTAGTATGGGCCAATCACTGTGTCATGGCTTGAATAGACATCGCTGACACTTAGAACATATCAGCGAGTATTATTTGTGTATGAATGGCTTGTGGCGTTGGAGTAGTAATAGTAGGCCCCCTCTCCACATCTGTCTCAGTCTGTAGGGTCCTCTCTTCTATAGTAGCAACAATAATAGTGATGGACGGAACCTTAGAAGTTGGCTCAGTCGCGAATATCTCGGGCATCTGAGCTAGCCAGTGTAGTGCTCGTCAAAGTTCCACTGAGTTATCCTTAGCCTTGGTCAGGCTGGCATCCAGAGTTCGTTGGACCTCAATAAATAAGTACAGGTAGTGTAGAATCTGCACTTTCGACTCTAAAAAGAATCTATACATCAAGCAAGGAAAGTGGATGGACGTAGACCTTTTCAAGGACGCCTCGTGGATCTGCTCTGCAACGAGGCTGGCCCAATCGATTCATAGCCAGCCAAGATCCTGGAAACCAAAATGGCAGGGTCCAATGCCAAGGTGTTATCTGCAAGCGTTGGATTAATCCGTGGTATCAAAATGGCCCACCAAAACTTGGCGGGGAAACTAAGGGAGGCTTTCACAATGGCATCGAAAGAAGTGGCTAGCTATGCAGGGTCGGGCCTTGCTTAACAATTTTAGCTGCCACCTATCTCATCAAGCCAGCTCTACAGCTCTAGTCTCTCATCTGGGACTTGTCCCCAGTCTTCCCCAACCTATCGTCATATTCTGTTATGGATCTGGGGTTTGGGAACTTGGGCCCTAACAACATAGTCGAATGGTAGTCTCTAAAATGTCCACCTGTCGGCCCCTTACTCTAGTATGGGCCAGCCTAGGTTGAGTGAGGGGCTTCTTCACCATGGGAAGAGTGCTGAGTACTATGGCGACTTAGGATGTGTAGAACTCCTAAACTATGGTCAGGAGTACTTCCTTGGTGCTTTGGCCAACCACTGAAGCCCATATCACTGATAGTGTCATAGAGATCGAGAACATTGTCTAGTATAGAGGGGATGATTTAGGGATACTCAAAAATAGAGCGAGATGGTTTGCCCCGCTCATTCCTCTACATGCCCTCGGTGTAGATATCCTGCATGCCCTCAACGCACCACCGAATGGACAAAGCATTTGGTGGTGATAGTAATGCCTAAGGTGGTGCGGCAGAGGACTCTTTCTCTGACTCACCATCAGATTCTGACTCTGACCTTGACTCATCTTCGAACAGAGTCATCTGAAGGGAGCTACTAGTGTTGTTTCCTCTGTCATCATATTGGGGAGTGCGGACAACAATTTCATCGGTTTGGCATGCCCAAGTCTGGTGGCAGCCTATGTGTGTGGTCTGTAAGCATCCAAGTGAAGTCGGGCGCTGAGCTCTTCAAGTGGTCCACTAGTCTTGGACGGATTCTTCTCCCTTGAGTTCTCATCCTTGAGCCTCCTCTGCGTAGCTCAGATCTCATCGCATCTTGGCCTAGGGGCCATAGTACCTAAAACATAGACGTTTGGGAAACATGGTTAGCACTATAAGTTGAGAAATGAAAAACAGAATCATATCAGACTTAGTCACAGAATGGACTATAAAGGCACATCTACGGTCTATAGTAAAACTATGAGTTGTAGAAAACCCTCGTAGAAATACCATTTACAAATTTTGCTTAGTGGAATTTCCTCTACCAAACAAAGTATAACTCGTAATAGAATCTTGAGTTATAGACTTTGTTGTGGAAGTGTTCCAGTGTTCAAACTTTTATAGGCAAGGATCTATGATACATGTCTATGAGTCATAGAATATTCTACAAATTGTAGAAGGTCCCCTTTAATAGGTTCTTAGAAATTTCAAGTTTTTGGATTTTCATATGAGGGGTAACTACAGCTCGGGGAAGTATCCATGGGTCATAAAAGACCCTCGTAGATTGAAAAACCCAGTAACCTGAGTTTCTAACCTATCATCAGAGACCCCATACGACATTTTCAATAAAAATTTCAGCATTGAAGAAATACACATACACTGCCACATGACATTAATCAAACACCCAACACCCCACATGTAAATCTTTTCAAAAACCCCATCAAGTATCATTTTGTATGTTTTCCAAACTAACCAACAACATTTTAATGGTTTAGTATCAAATTACATGGATATATCATCACACATCGAATGTTCATTCACATAGTCAATTCAATTCAAACAACATGTAATCACATGGCTTTCAAACTCATCATTAAAACCTAAAGACAAGGCCATACATATAAATTCTGGTCTTTTAAATTTTCATCTTTTACTCATAATCATACATTGAAAAATATAATTCATAAGTTAATTTTAAGCACAATAATGGCAGACACAAGCTCATTCATTAGATTACCATATCAGACAATAATTTCAACATAATCACACAATTTTTTGTATTTAAAGAGGTTTTTAGGTATGAGAAATTGCCAAATTAAATCACCACGATGTGAAAATTGATGGAAGAATAGAAGAGGTGGAACCCTAGGGTTGCCAGAAGGCTGCTGGAAAGTTAGCCAGAAAAAAGATAGGTGGCTAGTTGTCAGTGGTCGGAGAAACAAAGGTAGCGATTGCCGAGACTAATTTGTAATTTTGGGGAAGAATAGGGTCAAAATAATTTGACCCCTATATTTCTAGGTTAACTGGGTCATCCCAAAACTAATGGGCCGAGACTCTGTGAAACACTGATTATGGTCCGTAGAGGATTTTACAGCCCGTAAATCATGGTCTCATAGAATGCTCAAACCCTAGTTTTAGGGAATAGGCTTCACGGATCAGTCTCCATAGTTAGTTAATAAATAGAAAACTTACCTGGGTCCATGAGCCCCATTCACATCTTGTAGTTTTTCTATGGACCATAAAGTTCGCTTGTCGATTGGAGTGCATAACTTATTTCTCACTGGATGTTTTCTACGAGATAGAGTACGGGTTGTAAATTTAAACACGACCCATAGAACTATTCATAGAAGCACTTCTTAATGTTTGTTCATCCAAGGGTGGCTAACTCGGTCATGTACCTACACATTCTTTATAGAATACACTGCTACCCTATATGCAACTAGTCCAAAATTACATAAAAGTGAAAAAAATTAAACTACCTACAAGTCGAAAAGCTAGAAAAAAATGCAGCTACAACTATTACATCAAATATCATGGGTTGTCTCCCAAGTAGCGCTTAATTTACTATCGAGTCACCACTTGAACAACTTGGTTACTCAGACTTCATTAACTGCCAAAACAACCTTATTCATGTCATTTGGCCTCTTCATTGACTGACAGATATTGAAGACAACTTCTTTGTCATTCAATCTGAACCTAAGTTGGCCAAACTCTATATCCACTAGTGCTTAATAAGTGGCTAGGAATTGCCTTCCAAGATGATTGGGACTTCAAAGTTAGCTTCGAAATCTAGGATCACAAAGTCTGCATGGAATATTAATTTCTCAACTTTGACGCATATGCCAAAAAGTATCCCCACAGGCTTCTTCATTGTGGAATCAGCCATCAACAACCCTATGCTCATTGGAGTAGAGGCCCCAAATCCTAACTTCTTGAAGACTACAAGGGGCATTAGATTTTTACAGGCACCGAGATCACACAATATCCTTGTGAAGTGCACATCTCCAACAGTGCAAGGCATGGTAAAAACTCTGGTATCTTCTCCTTTTTGTACCGAGGACCTTGTAGCAATTGCACAGCAATGTTGAAGCTTTTGTGAGAGCTCCTGAATCACAGTGCACTTCCTCCAAGTCTTTAATAAATTATGCATACCCTAACATCTTCTCTAATTCCTCAATGAGAGAGATGTTGATAGAGAGTTATTTTAGCACAGAGGGAAAGTGCTTGAACTTGCCCTCCTCCTCCTTCTTTTTGATTCTTTGAGGGAAGGGAGAAGGAGGTCTAGGAATTGTATTCATCTTCTGTGGTGCATTTACAACATTACTCACCCCATCCTTGCCAAGATCATTTCTGGTATCAACATCCTTGACCTCAATTATCTACTCTCGAGCATCATCATTATCTATTAGCATGGGAGGATTAATGGTACTCATACCACCATAAGTAGTAAACCCAATGCACTATCCTTTATTCTTTGGGTTATGAACTTTGTTTCTAGGCACTACACCTCCTTGACGCTAGTTATGTTAGGTTGACACTTGGCCAAATTGTTTCTCCAACAGCTTAATAGAAATAGAATGAGACTCAATTTTTTGATTTATGCCAGAGTTGTCAGATTTCATCACTCTCAAAAGACAGTCAAACATCTCCTCAACTTAGGAACTACTACCACTAATGTCACAGTTGTGTGGTGGCACATAAGGACCATTTTTTGTAGCCATCTCTACAATCCCAATCTGCATCTCTATCCTGGCCCCTATTCCTATCTTAGTAACCTCCACCGTTATCTTTGAAAACACCATCTTTGTTATAGTTTCGACCTTGGTTTCCTTGACATTGGCGCTAATAGTCCTGATTAGATCATTACGTGTTAGTTCGAAAATCCCTCGTTTGATCAGCAATAAAGCAAGTGTCCTCCTCAGCGTAGGGATCCTCATACATGGGTGTTCGTGGAGGCGAATAAATAATAGCATTAACTCATTCCTGATTCTGCTTCATCATCACCTCTATGCTGGTACTAATCTGGGATAGCTTGTGCATTATCCCTTCAATTATTTTAGCTTGCTCCAAACAAACATTGACAGCGCACAAACTTTTTATAGATGACTTGTCTCTTTGTCCCCATGCATAATTTGTCTTGACCACTTTTTCCAACTTCCCAACAATCTTTGCAAATGGTTGTTCTAAAAACATGCCCCCCATGATGGTACCAGCACGTGCTGACTATTATCTTCTAGGGCACAGTAGAACATCTAAAACAAGGCATCATCAAAAATTTTATGCCTGGGACACTCCTCAAGCACATTGTAAATCGCTCCCACATAGTACTGATCAAGTCACCAGGAAGTTACTTAAAGTTGTTGATATGATCTTTCAACTTGAGTCTTTACAATCACGGGAAGTACCTCTCCAAAAAGGCCTTTTGCAACTCAATCTATCTGGTAATCACACTCTAGGGGAGCTCGGATAGCCATAACACTACACTATTTGTCAATAATAATGGAAGATGCGAAGTCCCAGATTATACATAAATAAATTCTGTGTACCCATTGGACTCTTACAAACAAACACAACATTGTGTAGATGACTATGTAGATCTACTGATGGTAGGCCCATGAACAACCCATGGTTATGCAGCATCTTAAGCAACCCACTAGAAACCGTGAACTTTATGTTATCCGATAGAGGCGATAATACAATGGCTTTAGTAACATCCATAGCAATAGGGATCAATCAATATTTGTTACACCAATAAGCTCGGCATTGAAGTCCTATAGGTGTGGATCAACATCCTCAAGAGTTGGTAGGTTGTCATTATTCGTATTCTCATTTTCATTTAAGTATAGAGCTACATTCACCAAGTAGTTTGTATTATATTTGGCTATCTGTCTTATTCTTCACTAGATCTCTGGGTAAAATAGAGACAAGGGAATGCCTTGACTTCGCATATTGGGCATACACTATACTTGTACGCTAAAATAAAATGAATAACAAAAAAACATAAAATGTGAAAAATAAGGATTAATACCCAAACTACATGAATCAAACAAGTCTATCCTTAATCCCTGGCAAGGACGCCAACATATTGATGTCACCCAAGCTAAACTTCTTTTTAGGCTAAAGCAGATGTTTTAAAGATATATGACCTAACTGAGGTTAGAGTCAATCCCATAAGGAATATAGTAGACTTAGAAGAATTCAAAGTATTATCTACTTATCTCCCTAAAAGGGGGGGGGGGTTGTAACAACATTGAAAAGTAATCCTAAACTTAGACAAGTGTTAAATCAGTATGAAGAGTAACTAGGGTATTGTGTTCCCCATGATTCCCTAACTTAGTATTACCAGATAATCAAATTCTTTTTGCAGTGTATAACATATAAAATGGTAAGTTAAGTTTACCAAACCCTTTGCGCTAGGAGAGGGTGAATTTCACTAAGTGATTTGGTCCATCCCTGCAGTGTGACATTACTAACCTTTACCTATTATTCCAATACAACCTCCCCTTGACCCAGTTTGGTTGATTAGATAAGAAAAATCAATTGAATCCTATTAACTAATCTCTTTTCCTATTTGTTACTACCTTGATCTAGTTAGTAACAATAGGCGAGTTATAATGTCGGACACCATTAAAAATCATTTAATATGAAGAGAATTAATAAATACATGCATGCACACTTTTCAAGACTTGCGAATTATTTGGTTGTAGCTTGTTAGTTCTTCATGGTTCCCACAACCCTACTTGTGGATTTAGCTACTCATGATCAGTGTAGATGCAAGATTTATGAATTAGCATAACATAATTAAGCACTTACACAAAAGAAATAAGCACAATAAATCCAAACTCTTCATCAAAAATCACAAGATTGAAATCAAAAGATAAAGTAGAGTTTTAAAGTGTTTATCTAAAGCTCCCTACTTTTCTCTAATTTTCTATATCGTTCTATCCTTGTTCCCTGTGAAAAATAACCTAAAAAAAAACTATTTATAGTTTTTAACATACAAAACCAAAATGGATTAGGGAAATTAGGTCGGCAGCCTCTTTGGGAGCTTCTACAGATCGTATAATATTTTATAGACCATAATCGAGCTTTCATAGATTGCTTCTTAGAATCTATGGCTGACTTCTATTATACCCTTCTATAGCCTGTATGAAGTTCTACGGCCCATAAGGGGTTTCATCTGATGACTTTTTAGCAACTCCCTACTTTCTGATCATTAGGGTACGACACCAAGTCTACGGCTCATAAAAACTTCTTCGGCTCATCTGCATGTTCGTAGACTTAACTTTAGAAAATCATCCTTCACTTAAATTGTATACAAAACCATATATACGGCCCATAAATTCTTTACAGCTCATAAAAGATCTCGTGAAACCTCTACTTTATCAAATTCTGCACACCTTGCTCAAAAATTATGTCAACTTTGTAATCTTGCTAAACAAACATAAAATTACATAAAATCAACTAATATCGCATTGCGAATACACAAAATTACATGTTTGAAGTGTCAAAAGAATTGTATTTTGGCAGCATATCAGCAGCATCAAATTGGACTGCCTTCTTGACTTGACCTAGAACCTTGGTTGCTGCTTTGATAGACGTTCTTCCTGAGTGTTTGGTAGATCACGAAGTATGTCAGTGACACCACTTTTCTTCGCCTTTCTACACTTTTGCTTACATTCTAAAATTTCACCAAGTATTGTCCACTTGTGCACTTTTAATCCCATTCGTTATCATAGCATATGCATATTTATCAGAAGTAGGAATTAATAACAAACTAAGGTCAATGATACCTTACAATCTATCCCAAAAATGAGTCCGAAATGTGGACTCATCAACACCCCTAACTTAATCCTTTGCTTTCCCTCAAGCAAATCAAACATCAATTTATCCAATTTAGAGCTTACAAATAGGACCACGGGGAGAAGCATATACTTCACCTTTTTCATCCCTTCTCAAACTTCCACAGACCACTTACATGACTTTGAAGCCGCGAGAGATGACTAAGGAGTAATCAAAAGAAGGCTATGCTCAAAATTGCCCATGTAGCTACTAATCACTATATAAAAACATCACAATTTTCCCTCACACCTAAGAAGATCCTGAATACTCAAGATTATGCCATTGCTTTTTAGAGGATCTCTTCAACTCTCGCTCTCCCAAATAAGAAATAACATGTAAGCTTCAACCCATAGGCTTGCCCTTATTCTCAATTAGAGTTCACTAGATATTCTTCATAATTAGGATCCCAAAGGACTTTGCTAGGAATGTAATATAGGGTAAAGATCGCGTAGGATAGTGTATGGTCAATAGTGGCTTATTCATCCTTAAACTCTATAGGCATGAAGGTTCTTTTGGTTCCTTTCTCATACATCTCATTTTTCACATCTCTTTTGCTTTTGATTCATCATCCTAAGTTTCTCTCTTTCGCATTCGTTTTCACAACAAGGTGTTTCTTTCTTTTTATTTTTTTTGGAGGGTCCTCAATTTTCAAACTTTTGTTTCTCACATTTTATTTTCACTCTTTTCGAGGACTCTTTGATGTCTTTCTTTCATTCTTGCCCTTTTTTATAGACTCTTTCATAAGAGACACTTCCTTCTTCCTACTAACATCCCAAACTTATAATTTGGCCACTACTCTAAATTCTAAGCTCAAGGAGGGATCGATAAGAAATACAAAGGAATTGTCTTTCACAAACATGAGTCAAGGTTATAAGGGTGTCAAAGAAGAGATCAAGGCTCAAATGGGCTTCACTAAGGATTGATTTCACTACCAAGGGATGTCATTACAGTCAAATTGGACTAATGGAACCAAAGAAGGCCTACGGTCCTCTTCTCATATGAAATTAATAGAGCTACTCCTCAAAACAAACACCAGGCAAGTTCTAGATGTTGAAATACAAGCATTTCAAAAAGATGACTAATCCCACATTAGCTAATTAGCTTTGCATTCAAAGAGTGGCAACATACTTGCACTTTTACGATCATCGTATACCAAAGCTTAATTGCTCACATATTTAACTCAATATTCCTCAAATCTATTAAGTGATTGATTTATCAAGAAAGAACTAATTAGTGAGTACATGCTCCTCATTTATCACACCATTCTGATCAAAGATATGAAAGATCAATGCTCGGATTACTAAGGACTAGATACACAATATTACATACTCGGGTTTGCAAAAAAAATTATTGAAGGACATCAATTGCAATCATTCATCCATTCAACAAGAAAAAAAAAAGAGAAAACCAAAATATAACAAAAATAAACACTACTCTATTACAACCCAAATTAAAATTTATTTACAACCCCAAAAGTTAAAAATTGTCTAAATATCCATCAACGTATCACACATCACACCATTGTCTCATTGAAAATAAAAAATAAATCATCTAGAAGATAGGAAATTCCTAAAGATCACCCGCTCATCAAAGAATAATCATTGCCCTCAATATAAACAGACAACAAAGAGTAAGCATAAGAGAAAGTAGTGAGTATGAGAATCCCCTATCAAGTTAATCCTATTATGGTGGTGGTGGTAGAACTAGAAAAGAGATCATGGTGGCATCAATGCCCTCTTCTATCGGTGTCCTCTTAAGATCAATGTCGATCCTGGTAGGCTCAGCCTCACTCACACCGGATGTACCTATTATGGGTTGATCTAGAACAAATGTTACTTTCACCACTTACATAATCCTATTCTCTACCCCATCTATTCCCTCCTAGTCCTCATGGCTCTACTCTGCTCCCACTATCTGCTCAATAATATTCGGGGTGCTCACCTTTTGGTTGTTTTCACCGGCAGCACCTGGAACATCTACAGTTAATCCCTTATCTATGATCATAGCCATATCTACCTTGAGTGGTAGAAGTTCTAGCCTATCAAAGAATGTGATCAAATTAGTACGCCAGAGGATGCCACCTCCTTCTTCAACACATCAAAATTGACTTTCAAAGCCGATGTGTCTATCCTACCACCACCTACTTTCTCAATTTTTACCACTCTATACTTTAAGCTGGCCAACTACATCGTGGTCATTAATCATAGACTCAAGCCTATCCATCCTCAACTTGTGAGCCTCCATTAACTCATGTTGTTTTACCTTAGCCTCAACATATGGCCTCAAAGCCTTGGCTATGGCTACTTCAACTAACTAGGGCATAGATAACTCAAGCCTTGTGGCTCGAAGATCAACGACTTTGGCCAGATAGCTAATCGTAAAAATAGTAGCCCTAATGAGGGGAGTTGGCCATTTGTGGCCTTTGTCCCTATAGATGGAATAGGAGCAGAAGAGGAGTGTAAAGTAAGGGAGGAAGAAGACATACTACCTCGGTTCCTAGCTTTGCAGTGGCAGACTTGTGGGCCTTAACATCAATCACTGGCATTTTGTTCACTGGCTTCTTCCTAGCCCTGTCCTCTTCATCCTCAAGTACTCAACCTCAATGCCTCGGATATTAGTGGATGCCGATGGAGTCACATCTATATTAGTCTTTTGGTTCTATGGGACTCTGGGTTTCTTGCATAAAGCTATAATGATACTTAGAAATAGCAACATAGTTTGCTCTTATTTTGCTCTGAAGAGGATCTATGAGGCGATGAGTGATCCAAGTTTCAGCTCCTTTTAATCCATGACGCGACCAACTAATGCAGCTTTGGCATTGCGAAGTATAAATTCATTCTGAGAAGGAATCAAGTTTCTACTAATAAATCCAAACCAAAATCGCGCTCGTATGTTTAGCTCTTTCTTCTCAATAATTGTTTCCTTCTTCAACCATAAGCGAGCTGGAATTCCAAGTAATGGGGAAAACCATTCTTTGATATCACCAAAAGATTGGAGCTGCATAGATCTTTAAAGTAGCTCTGACTCCTTAATATGCAACCCAATATATCATTAATCTTAGTTTCTCCACAAAGAACTTGTATACCCCATACTTCTACAACATCAAGAGTTTTTGACACAATGGGCACCTACTTCTGCTCTTTTCGAAATGGCTTGTCCGAAGGCTTCATAGAATTCATGTACAACACTAGGCAAATATGGGTCTTGTGGTTTTGTAAAGCTTTAAAATTATGGAATTTGAGTACTTCACAAACTTCAGGGTGACGATTAATTAATCCTTTTATTGATAACTATTTTTCCTCTAGGATTGTCCTACGCCCTTCAACCCTGAGCCTATTTAGGAACTTTGCCATTATGGTTTCTTGAGTTTTATATGAGGACTGTGAGATGGAGTCATGTAGGGACTTGGTTCTGGACTCATTTTTATGCCTTTGAGGGCTTGACTCTGCTGGCAATGGTGAGGGTCTCGTGGACTTAGCTAGAATATGCTTGAGCTTGGTCATTCTATAAAAGATACTCTAGCATTCTTTTGAGAAGCATTAATAAAACAAGCAAGTAGAAGAATAGCTCATATGAGAAATATCAGAGTGGATAGGTTAATTAGACTGCGGATCGTGCTCGAAAAATCGTCGAACTGATTCGATTATCAAAAAGATCATCGCTTTTTTACAAAAATTTTAGATTTAGAGCCACTTCTACTTTCAGCGACACTCGTGATCATTCAGTGATACGGGGAGTTAATTCAGTGATGAAAAGGGTCATCACCGAAAGTTGCAGTGGTCACTGAAGAAGATCAGGAAATTAAGGTAGTGCATGTGACAATTAGGTGCATTGTCGAGTGCACTTATGCGGTCAAAACAACCATCACCTATGGTGACTGGCAAGGCCCTACATCCATTCACTGACACTTTGAAAGTTTCATAGATCACATGGATTAAAGACACTCACTAACCCACCTCAACATGCCAATATATGTTTAGCTATTGATTATCACTATCACATAGTTTCCTTAGATATATACTCAATCAAACGATGACTTTCCCATAAGAATGACGCCACCCAGTCTATCATAGGACAAGTTCAATCGCTTGAAACAGATCGAGGGTTACTCAGACTTCACCTATAGTCAATAGGAACAATTGATCCAAAAAGCAAATATTTTTCAGAAACACATTCATAAGCTCATGGTATCATCTTAATTGCAAACATTCAAACATGATACAAAGCATGAAATTGAGGTAGTGCCCACAAACAATCCATCATTGACCAAGAAACCCTTCATTCATGAACCTAACCCAACTCACATATACCTCCAATTTTGACATTCATAAAGAGATTCCAAAACCCACAATAAATCACCGTTCATGCAACACATGATCTGAGAGTAACTCTAAAGTCCTACCCACTCAATTTTTAATAAGATTTTCAAACATTAAAGCATTATTAATACATTACAGACCCTGATCAACTTCTTAAACAATTTCTTTCTACAAAATACCTAAAACAAGGGCTAAAATCATACCTTTTCAGTAGTGAGAGATGATGAAATCTTGAATCAAGCCTTTTGATGAATATGCTCAACCTTTTTGTGAAATAATTTCACACAAAAGCAAAGAGAAGTTTTAGCATGTGAAAGAAGTGAAAAGGAGGGAAGGTGGAAAGTGAAAGGGCTAAGGCATTTCAAAAGCCTTAAGTAGGTTAGTGAGCGTGCGTGTTCGACGATACCGAACCACACCGCCTAGCACAATTGGCATTGCGCCAAGTGTGCTAAGGACCGCCAATTTTTACAATATGTATACCTTTTGCTCCACTTTGAAGTGAGATAGAATTGACCATTACAAACTAGATTCGAGGATTTGTTTATTTGAATTTTTCTTGTAAAATTTGACAGCGCCTCAAAAGTCACCACTTGACTCAAAAGATAGTCGAGCTGATGGTCACCAATATTGTTCAGTGGTACATCGTGTAGTCCCACTTGTTTGCCCATATCAACTGTCCACTCTAATGTTTCTTTGTCGACCCTACACAATTCAATACCCATTACTCAAAGTAGAAAGCAGTAAAATATTCACCTTGGATTGCCTTCCTTGCAGGACCTTAGTTAATAGCATAGAACTACATCATTCCTCCATACTTCAAGTTTGAACTAATTGGCCCATTAATGACAATACCTAAAGATCATCCCCCGATTTCAAAGCCTTGTATATGTTGAAAACAACCTCCTCATCATTCACTCTAAACTTAATGTCTCCACTCTCAATATGTACCATAGCTCACCTAGTGGCTAAGAATGGCCTACCCATGATTATTGGCACATCTTTATCCACTTCGAAATCCAAAACCATAAGATTCATAGGAAGGATGAATTTACTCACTTTCACTAATACATCGTGTAAAATCCCCATTGGTCATTTGATAGACCAATAAGCCATGAGTAGTTGCTTTGTAGACGATGAAGGGGTCTGCAATCCCAATTCCTCAAATATTGCTAGGGACATGAAGTTTATACTTTTCTTGAAATCAGATAGAGCTTGTATAAATTCTTAGGATCATATTGTGCATGGAATGGTAAACGCCCTTGGGTCTTCCTTCTTTACCACCAATTTCTATATCAAGATTTCACTACAGTTATGAGATAGTTCAAGTGTCTATACTCAAGAGTCCTTTTCTTCATCACCAATTTTTGCATGCACCTAGCATGACCTGGCATTTAAATAAATGCTTTCACAAGTGGAATGTTTATTGACAATGAGTTGAACATAAAAAGCAACTTTTGAAACTTAGCATTCTCCTCTTTTTTCTTCAATCTTTTTGGAATGAAGGGCTAACCTTAACTTGAGGTGTTATCAACCTCACAGCTGAACTTAATTTTTTTGGGAGAGTTTTCTTGGCCTTTGCTGCATTATCCCCACTTTTCTCTTGCATATTGTTTTTGGGATTACCGAGAACATCACTATCTTTAACCTGAGTCTCCTGCTCATTATCTTCACTCACAATCATATCTTCTTTTTCCTCCACCTATTTCAAACTTTGGTCAATAACAAGCGATGGTATAATGCCTTCAACCACTTTCCCACTGCAAGTAGTTATGGATAAACACCGCTAATCATTCCCTTTTGGGTTAGCTACCATGTTGCTACGTAGACGTCTTTTTGGATGTTAATTTAGATAAGCTAAAATATTCTCAAGTTGAGTCTCCAATGTTTAATAGATGGCAAAATAGATGTCACAGTTTGACTCAACTGAGAAAATCATATTTCGTCTCCTTTAGGACTTTATCATAGGCTTCCATCTTAATCAAGACTCGAGAGAGCATATCCTCAGTTTGAGGATTCTCTTGATTAACTACTGGTTCAGCAGCTTTCACCCTATCATGAGGTAGAATATACCTATCTCCATCATGGTTCATCTAACCACCAACTTAAGGGTGGTCGGCCCATGAACGATCTCACCATCCAGAGTTATTGATCTAACCTTGATTTCTAGGTGGCCTTGGAAACATCGGTTGAGAAACCACCATTTGATTTCCCAGATAATGCACTTCTTCTGTATAACCGCCTTTAAATGGTGCATCCTGAAACATCACATCTCTGGTAGCTCCCACAACATTAACACATTTATGATTTCCTGCCATGACCTGCTTGGTCAAAAGATCAAGTTGGATTAACATCTTAGCCATGTTCTTAACCTTGTCTTATCTTTAGAAAGTTTCTCCATGGTAGGGCCTATATGGCTTGAAGGTACTATGTCATCTCTTGTGAAACATGCTTGGTTAATATTTTCCATGCCATCCAAGAAATTACAAGCTTCAGCGAATAATTATCTCATTAAGCCTTCTCTCACTACCTGATTAGCTACTTTTTTGTTTTCAGCATCAGGACTCATGTAAAAATATTGCAATAGCATATGGTCTGGAACTCTTAGGGCATTGAAGCAAGAATTTCTTAAATCGAAGCCATGTTTCATGCAACAGCTCACCTGCTAGCTCCTTAAAGTTCTCAATATTTCTCCTCAATTTTATCATTTTGTGGGAGGGAAAAATCTCTGAAGGAATGCATTTTGCAGCTCCTCCCACGGAGTAATAGAATCATGAGGCAGCTCCATTGGCTACCTTAATGCTTCTCCAGTGATGGAAAAAGGTAATAGTTGAAACGTCCCAAAGATATGCTTTAGAAGTACCTATAATCGTAATTTTTGTATATCTCAAAATTCATGCGTGATATCAAAAATTCAACTTCATATTCTCAATCAACAGGAAAAGTTAAGTGGGAAATAGATATAACCCAAATATTAGAGGACCTGTAGAAAAAAAGAAATTTTGCTAATTTTCAAATTCTAGTGTGCATCCGCGATGAAGCCGCGGCACGGACTGAACATGGATCAATGTTATTTCTTCCTTCGCGATGGGTTCGCATCACGGACTAGACAAGGACCTGCTCAACATTTTCCTTAGTTTTTCCAATGCGCCTAAGGGCACTGGGTCATAGTCCTATGCCCACTTATGCGTGATTTTTGAACTCTACATCATCACTCAAAACACTCACAAAAACCTCTCCAAGACTTAACCAAATATCTCAATCAAAATTCAAGGATTTCATGCTTAACTTGGAACTCAAGGATTCCCTTCAATCTCTAAGTTTCCTTCAAGCTAAACTCAAGAAAACCCAATTTTAAGGTATGCTAGTTTCATCCATTGGTTCCTTTCACCCATGGAGTCTAATCTTCCTTTTTAGGCAAATTGCATGTTTTTAAGTTGTATTACTTATGGGTATCTCTTATTATGAGTTATGGGCATGATTTATATTGGGGTTTTATCAAGTGTTGTTGATTACTCATGAATAGCTAATTTAAGCTTACACCATGAGTTGATCTTTGTCCATTGAGACTATGCATTTTTGGATCTATGAAACTATGATCTATCATGAGTTTTGGTGATGGATTTAAAGGTATCCTACATGACGGTTTTACTACATATTGGTGGGTTGATTTGCATTTAGTTTTCTTATCTTATTTCACTCTCTAATTACATGATTTTGAACTAGTATCATGAACCCACCAAGTGTTTGATAAAATGTCAAGTCAAGAATTCTCAATTTATTGATGATCGAATACACGATTTATATGTCAAGTGACTATATGATTATTAAGGGCTTTCAAGTATGTATTGAATTCATGAAAAGTATTTATGAGGTTACAAGTATCAAGTTAAGCCCTATTTAAAGATTTTTATCTCTTGTGAGCCATTCATGTTAAAGCAAGGGTTCGTGAATGACTATGATCTAATTTCATGTTTCAAGTTAGCTGACCATTAAAGGTCAAACATGTTTATAAGCTTCTAAAGTCATGTTCTAACAAACTATTAATGTTATCATTAAAGCATAATTATTTTAAGTATTCCGTAGGCTTAGAGTTAGCACCGATGGATTGGATGTTGTCGTGGATATCTTCAAGGGTCCACACTTCATTCCTCTAACTATAAGCCAACATAGGATCATATTTTACCATTGAAATACTAGTGGATCTATTTAGTGCACTTTATCATAAAATCTACCCCGAAATAGGATGGGTTCCCGTAAGGGGGGTTACTTCTCTGAAATGGGATGGGCTCCTGTATGGTAAAGTATGGCTTCCCTTGGCAAGTGGACCACCTCTTTACCGATGAGGAGTAATCATAGGGATGCCAAGTTGTAGCTCGCTTGGTTTTACTTTTGTTTGTTAGGGTCTCTTCCCATATATGTATTATGTCCTATGCAAGTTGAATGATTTACAAGCATGTTTTAGTTCAAGCATTGATCATACATGCATATTGAGATTACACTTATCTATTGCTTATTATTATGCATTTTGACTATATTGGCTTATGTCTTGTTGCATTGCAT
>JAOTQR010000516.1:0-19210 GCA_025774065.1 Solanum ossicruentum | reverse complement strand
AGTTAGTGTTGTGGAAAGAAGGTGTATGATTTGGTTTGGGGGGGGGGGGGGGGGGGGGGGTGGAGGGGGGGGAGTCTAGGAGTGGGGTAAAATTTTTTAAAAAAGAATTAATTTTAAATTTTTGTAAAAATAAAATTTTAATTTTTTTTGGGGGCGAGGGGAATTGGGTGAGTCGAAGTAGAAATAGGTGAACAAAATAAAATTTTTAAAATATAAATTTTTTTCAAAAATAAAATTTTAATCTTATTTTATTTAAAAAAATTCGGGGAGGATAATCTTAATATGGATGGGATAAAAAAAATCAATTTGCGGATAAGAGTTTTAAAAATATTTTCCTTAACTTTTGAAAGAAAATCATTTTCCTTAAATTTGAGGAAAATAAGTTGATTTACCCTTACCGAACACACCCATAGAGCTCATGATTTGTATTGAACGATCAATAGCTATTTGACTATATTTTATGTTTAGAAATGTTAGTATTCAATAGGATAAAAGAGTGAAAACATGCTAATATGGATAGTCTAAAGTATTCAATAGGATAAAAGAGTGAAAACATGCTAATATGGATAGTCTAACCCCTAACTAGCTCTATGCATCTCTCTCTTATACTTTAGGGTTAAGATAATAGTTGTTGGATGTGATAAGATAAGAATCTCGAATATATCAAAATTGGGCCGACGTTGGGAAGATGTTGTTTGGATATTTTATAACTTTCAGGTGTATCATTTATAAGAATTCAATGTTGTATTTAAAAATAGACTCAAAATCAACTATTTGAATGGTTCAAAATTCTTTAGTATTTGTCAAAGTCAGCTCTAATTGACTTGAGGTTGACTATGAGTTCTTCTACTCGAAATATTTATTATAAATATACATTTTTGAAAGAGAATAAATGGGAAGAAATCGAAGATTTTTTGAGAATTCTACAAGATCTGTTCGTTCTTTTTTCTCTGATAGATGGTCAGAACTTCATTTGGGTTGATTTAAGAATTAAGACAAGTCAAAGGAAACAAGTAAATTATTTTGAATTTGAAACTAAATAAAGAAAATGTCAGTTAATTTGATCTAATCTCTTT
Source organism: Solanum ossicruentum (assembly GCA_025774065.1). Taxonomy (NCBI): domain Eukaryota; kingdom Viridiplantae; phylum Streptophyta; class Magnoliopsida; order Solanales; family Solanaceae; genus Solanum; species Solanum ossicruentum. Next base: position 18,134 of record JAOTQR010000516.1, on the reverse strand, counting down.
TCTATGTAATCTAAAAAGAGGAAATATATATTTAATATGTTTAGAGAATTTTGAAAATAGAAAATTTTGATATCTTTATAATAAGTTATTGTTTATCTAAAAAGACTATATTTATCATTTTAAACAATACGTGGGAGAAATATATATACTTCCCAATATCAAATCATACATACAAGTTATACCTTTTATTCATCTCTAAAATATTCAATATGTCATCAAAGGTAGGCAAGAGTGAGGTTGAAAGTGAGTTTGCTTTTGTGAAATGGTTGACAAAGGACTTTAGAGGTGTAAGATTTGTTAAAAGTAATTTGAAGTACCTTTTCACGAACTTAGATCCTGTAGTGGCTATAATAGCAGAGAAAGAAGGTGAGGTCATGATTCCTCTTTGGGATGAAGACACTGGAGCCAATCATCTGCTCAAGTTGAAAAAACATACAAATAGAGTTTTCGGATTGTATGAAGATTGGATTGAACGTGTTGTTAAGCGAAGAGGATTTGAGGGAAAAGAACTAATTGGTTTCTATGTGAATCAAATGACTTTGGAACTGGCATTTTCAGTAATTGACACAACAAATATCGCCGAAAGTTCTACATAGAAAGATCTTAGCGTTGCTTTCTCATTTTCATTATTTTGTTTCAAAATGCATGTACAAAAAAAACTTAATATTAAGAATGTATCTCTAGAAACAACATGCATTGATACAATCTATCCTTTATACTTTTAGCTCCTGAAATAGTGCAATAAATATTCAAATCTCAATTTCAACTTTATGTTCCATGTAAAAATAAAAAATATTTTTCACTTTCCTAAGAATTATTCATGGAAGAGGGACCAAAATTACAACGATTGTATTTGGATCACACCCTAAATTTGAGAGGCACGAAAGGCACTTGATGTCAAGACTTAGGCTTGAAACAGTCCTACTGAACCATTTATGAATATAGCGTAACATCCATACACACAATTAAAAAAAACTAGTCTTGTTGTACATGTTTGCACGTGATTAAAAGCGAGAAAAACTAAATATAATTATAAACTTATAAAAAGATAAATAATTCTATATAAAAGTAATTTTGATAAATTATTTATTTATAAAAGTCCTGAGATTCTATCACTAATTAGAACTCATGGTAAATTAGAATTTTCTTTAGCAATGACAAGGTATTTTCTTGATTCAAACAAGAAAGAAGTAAAAGTTGATGAGTCATAGAAATACGACTTGTATAGTTGCTTTAAACAAAGAATTTTTGCGCGTTCTCAAGTAACCTTGTTATTTTAATGTATGTTTTTGTTATTTTTCAGGAAAAGGACTAAGACATGGAAGAAATGAGAGTATAAAAGAAAAAGGATGAAAAAGAGTGCAAAGAGGAGCAAAAAAATGGAACCAAGTGTGGGCACACGGGGGCCTACACGGCTCGTGTACATCCACACGGACCGTGAGGCCCATCGTGGCCTCACACTTGGCTGCTGGCAATGTCTATTTGGCGAAGGCAAGTCCCACGGCACGTGTCACGGACCGTGGGACATTAAAGGGTCATCATGATGCTTGTCAAAGTGATGTGAAGGAGTAGTCCGTCGAAAGTTGAAAGATTTTGGCCAAGTGGCATGAGAGGGCACGTCTCAGGGCCATTGGGAGTTAAACGGATTGTGCAGTTGACCGCCAAAATGATGTGAAGTTGACACCATTGGAAAACAAGCAAAATAGTCCAAGTGGAGCCAAATGGAAGGTTACACGGACTGTGTGACCAACCATGACCCTTGACGTGGAGGCGTGTAAAAGATCGGAGCGAGAAAATGTGAAGGCACGTCAGACGGTCCGTTTAACAGACAGTTATCCCCTACACGGACCGTTTGATGGCATGTGAGACAGCAACTAGGATTAATGCAAGTGCGGCCACACAGACTGTTTGATGGTCCGTTTATCTTCACACGGACCGTTTGGTGACATGTGTCCATGCCGACGAATTTTTCCTATTTTAATTAGGATTAGGTTTTCTTGATATATAAATACTTATTTTATGTCATTTTTTACTTAGTCTTGGACGGCTAGAGGTAGAAAATATTGAAAAACCAAAACCCCCATATTTACTTTATGCACTTTTGTTTCGGGAATAGATATTACATCTGAAAATGGTGCTAATTGATATATTCTCACGCATTCCCTGTGGGATTGACCTCAACTCTGGTTGGGTTCTATATTTGATTGACGACCACTTTACTCTTCTGTTTGGGGTGTAAATTTGGGCGTATCATATTTTGGTGCCGTTGCTGGGGAATACGGCGAAGTAATAGTCTAATAGTTTCTATTTTCAGTTTGTAATACTAGTCCCTAATTTTACTTTTGTTTCTTGTTTTTGTTTCTTGGTAGGGATTCTGCGTTGCATGACAAACACCCGAAGAAAGGGTGAAACATTTGTTCCCTATGACCCTGAGCTTACTAAATCGATCTATAGAATGAATTTCCAAGAACGCGAAGCAGCTAGACTGAGAGAGTTGGCTGTGAACCCTGCAGGTGGGGGAAACGATGGTTTGGATGACAATGACAATGTTGGAAATAAGGTACGATCGGTAGCACCACTTAGATAGGTGCCATTGGCCGGTGTTAGATCCCAAGTTCCTCGGCCACTCCAAGCAGTGAACGATGATGATGAGAGTGCTGGGACCACTGGGGCAATTGTACTTCCCCACTGACCATAGGCGTTATGTTCACTATCACTAGCACTATGCTGCAGATGCTACAGTTGAAAGGGTTGTTCAGCAGATCAACAATAGAGGATGTAAATCAACATGTCCTAAACTTTCTGGCGACATGCCAATCGTCTGAGATTCTTGGGGTCAGTCAGTAGGCAATTAGGTTGCGATTATTCCCATTGTCTGTTTCTGGTGCGACAACTAAGTGGTTGAATGAGCTTCCATATGATTCCATCCATACTTGGGGAGAGTTAAAGGAGGCATTCTTGGAAAGGTTCTTCCTCGCATCAAGACAGTTAACAATCACAGACGACATTGGGTCTCACAAGCAGCTACCTAATGAAGCATTACATGAGACTTGGGAGAGATTCAGGTAGAAGCTTAAGAAGTGTCCCGATCATCTCCTCACAGATGAGCACTTGAAGGTAGTCTTTTACAGGTCATTTAGCTTTGTGACAAAGCCAATCATTGATGCTGCTTGTGGGGATCACACATGTCTAGTACTTTCACAGACATAGTGGTGATCTTAGATCAGGTAGCCAAGAACAACAGGGCATGGTACATGAGAGATGGAGACTGTTCGGGGCTCATTTTTAAGAGGATTGCAGAACAACGACGAAAGGAGGAGGAACGGGAACAGGACATGAGCCATATGAAGACCCAGCTGGACTTGCTGGCAAAGCGATTCTTAGACAGAGGTACAGAAAAGGTAAAATCTATAGACACAATGCCCAAGTACGATGACCAAGGTATAATTATGATGAAGAGGCGAACTTCTTAGGCAGCCAGGGGGGTTACCGATAGTTCAACGCCAGTAATCAAGGTCGGAACTATGATCATGATCAGAACTATCAAGGAAATTGGCAGAACAAGGACGACTATGAGAATCGAGAGCGCAAAAATGAAGGTGGGGGAAACTCTAAATTAGAAGAGATGATGGCAAAGGTGCATGACAAAGTTGAGTCCACTGAGGTAGGGATGCGAGATATAAAAGGGGAGATATCCAATGTTCGGCAGTTGGTCGACTCGCATTCCACCTTGATCAAGTATTAGAGCAGCAAACAAGGAAATTGTCAGCAGCCATAAACCACAGAAAAGTTGGGTCACTGCCAAGCGATACTATTCAGAGCCCGAAAAATGACGGCCATTGCATGGCAGTATCCACAAGGAGCGGTAAAGTACTCTCTGACCCTGTTGTACCTAGTAATGCAGGTGTGGATAAAGCTAATGACAAAATGCCTGACCTCGTGAAGGTGCATGACGATGAGTTGACTGAAGAAGCTGAGATGACACCTGCAGAGCCTGAGGTTGCTGAAGATCCTGAGGTGACACCAGTAGTGACCCAACCTCTGCCAGCCATTCCTAAGCCACCACCGCCATTCCCATAGAGGTTAATGAAGAAGGTCGAATATGGCAAGTTTCAGAAGTTATTGTCCATGCTAAAAGAGATTTCAGTGAACATCCCTCTAGTGGAGGCACTTGAGCAGATGCCGGGCTAGGCTAAGTTCATGAAAGACTTAGTGATTAAGAAGAGGACATCCACAATCGAATTGGCAAACAATTTCTACCATTGTAGTGTCATTGCCACAAGATCTCTTGTAGAAAAAAAGGAAGATCCAAGAGCTTTCACTATTTCGTGTACCATTGGAGCATTTGATTTCGCAAGAGCTCTCTATGATCTAGGTGCCAGCATCAACTTGATACCACTGGCAGTTTACGGGTAGCTGGGCTTAGTAGCCCTCACACCCACTACAATGCGTCTATTCATGGCAGATAGATCCGTAAAGTGGCCCGTGGAGATTCTATGTGATGTGCTAGTTCGTGTGGGCCGGTTCATTTTTCTTGTGGACTTTGTTATTCTGGACCATAAGGTAGATTTTAAGGTTCCCATCATCCTTGGGAGACCATTTTTGGCTACTGGCAGGGTATTGGTACACGTAGAGCAAGGAGAGCTGTCTTTCAGACTCAACATAGAAGAGGTGAAGTTCAATGTTTGTGTTGCAATGAGGAGACCTAAAGAGCTGGAGGTGATGTCTATCATAGATGTTGAAGATGATTGTTTTTCTGAGATCCCACTTGAGGAAACAATGAGTGTAGACATACTAGCAACAATGTTGATGCACTTCCCAGATGATGGTATTAGCGGGTATGGAGACACCGTGAATACATTGCAAGGTAGGGGAACCAGGCTATTTGTCCCCAGAAAATTGTACTTAGACATACAGAAAAGGTCCACACTACTAGCTATACCTTCCATTGAGGGGCCTCCAGCTGTGGAGCTCAAGGAGCTACCCCAACACCTCAGGTATGTATTTTTGGGTACTAACAACACTCTTCCTGTGATTATAGTTATAGATCTTCATGAAACCAGGTGGAGGCATTGCTAGGGGTCCTCCAAAAGTTCAAGTGAGCTATTGTTTGGACCATTACGAATATCATAGGGATTCCCCCAGGGATATGCACGCACAAGATCAAATTGGAGTATAATTGCGCGGCCCGTATTGAGCACCATTGCAGGCTGAACCTACCTATGCAAAAGGTAGTGAAAAAAGAGAACATTAAGTAGCTAGATGCTGGGGTGATTTACCCTATTTCTGACAACAAATGGGTCAGTCCAGTGCAGTGTGTCCCGAAGAAAGGGGGCATGACAGTGGTTGCCAACGACAAAAATGAGTTGGTCCTGTTGAGACCTGTGGCTGGATGGAAAATGTTTTTGGATTATCAAAAGCTGAATAAATAGACCTTGAAAGACCATTTCCCCATGATCTTCATGGACCAGATGTTAGATCGGTTGGAAGTAGAGGGTGGTACTGCTTCTTAGATGGGTACTCAGGCTACAATCAGATATCTATTGGCTCGGAGGATTAGGAGAAGACTACTTTCACTTGCCAGTATGGGACTTTTGCTTTCAGAAGGATGCCCTTCGGGCTGTGCAATGCCCTAGCCACCTTCCGGTGCTGTATGATGTCAATCTTTTCGGACATGGTTGAAGACACCCTCGAGATATTTATGGACAACTTCTCTGTAGTGGGTGATTCCTTCGATACATGTCTGTTGAATCTTAGCAGGGCACTACAGTGTTGTGAGGAGGCCAACTTGGTGCTGCATTGAGAGAAGTAACACTTCATGGTCAAAGAGAGGATAGTTCTTGGCCATAAGATTTTAGGGAAGGGCATAGAAATAGATAAGGCGAAGATCGAGGTGATTGAGAAACTGCCGCCTCCTATATTTGTGAAGGGGTGCAGAGTTACCTTGGGTATGCAGTTTTCTACAGATGATTTACCAAAGACTTCTCCAAGATCGCACATCCTTTGTGCAAACTATTGGAGAAGGATGCAAAGTTCCACTTTGATGATAGCTGCAAGGATGCCTTTGAGACTCTGAAGCAAAAGCTAATTTCTGCTCCTATGGTAGTTGCACCTGACTAGACTTCCCCGTTTGAAGTGATGTGTGATGCAAGCGGAATTGTTATGGGTGTTGTGCTCAAACAGAAGTGCAACAAGATCTTCCACCCCATATACTATGCCAGCAAGACCCTCAATGATGCTCAAAAGAATTATACAGTGACTGAGCAGGAATTGCTTGCTGTGGTATATGCATTTGATAAGTTCCGGGCATACTTATTAGGAACCACATCAATAGTGCACACCAACCATGCGGCTTTGAGATACCTCATGGCAAAGAAAGATGCTAAGCCGCGATTGATCAGATGGGTTTTCCTGCTGTAGGAGTTTGACTTCGAGGTCCTCGACAGAAGAGGATCTGAGAACCAAATAGCTGACCACTTATCCAAATTAGAGGATGAGTAAATACTGAAGGATTGATTCAACATCAATGATTCCTTTCTCGATGAGCAGGTATTGGTTTGCTGGTTTTGCTACCTTTCTAGTGAGTGATATTATGCCAGAGGGCCTTAACCCTCACTAGAGAAAAAACATGTGCTGATGGGGTTATCAGGCGGTGCATTCCAGAAGCAGAGATGTTGAGTATAATGGAGGCCTATCACTCCTCCGCAATGGGGGGTCATCATGGTGGAGGCCAGAATGGCGAAGAAGATTCTCCAATGTGGGTACTACTGGCCTACCATCTATAAAGATGCCCATGACTTGGTGCTTGGGTTTGACCCATGCTAGCGATAGGGCAACATCTTCAAGTGCCAAGAGTTGCCCATGACCCTGATCCTTGAAGTGGAGATTTTTGACATCTGGGCATCGACTTCATGGGCCTATTTGTGAGTTTGTATGGAATGGAGTACATCCTGGTGGCGGTGGACTACGTCTCCAAAAGGATGGAGAAAGTGGCATTACTATACAATGAGAGCAAGAGTGTTGTCCAATTTCTGAGTCGGAACATCTTTTCCAGATTTAGGACACCCAGAACTATCATTAGCGATAGGGGTTCTCACTTCTGTAATAAGGTTTTCCATGCAGTGCTAGCAAAATATGGAGTATGATAGCACAAGGTTACCATACCTTATCACCCACAGACTACCGGACAGGTTGAAGTGTCAAACAAAAAGATCAAGGAAATCCTGACCAAGTCTGTGAATGCTACCCGGATGGATTGGGCGAGGAAGCTAGACGATGCACTTTAGGCCTACAGGATAGCTCACAAGATACCTATTGGTATATCTCCATATCAGTTGGTGTTTGGTAAAGCCTATCATTTGCCTGTGGAGTTAGAGCACAAGGCACTTTGGGCTTTGAAGAAGCTCAACATGAACTGGGAGGAGGTTGTTGACCTAAGACTTAACCAGCTCAATGAGTTGGATGAGTTTTGCCTCCAAGCATATTAGAGTGCAACATTGTACAAAGAGAAGCTAAAGATCCTATATGATAAACATATTGCTCGTTGGAGTTTTAGTGTTGGTGACAAGGTACTTTTATACAACTCCAGGTTGAGGCTCTTCCCAGGCAAGCTCAAGTCAAGGTGGTCTGACCCATATAAATCATCCGGGTGTTTCCCCATGGTGCAATAGAGCTAGAAGCATAGAATGGGGATCAATTCAAGGTAAACAGACAGAGAGTAAAGCAATATTTGTAACGTTTTAATTCATATCAAGCACTCCATGGGAGGCAACCCATGCGTTATAACATTTTAATTTATATATCATGCACTTCTTGTTTGTGATTTGTGTTTTCAGGTGAATACAGTTGCTATTTGGAAGTTCGTGAGTACATCTATGGGGGAGGACATAACTTAAGGCCGAAAATACCCAAGAATCAGCTTAAATTAAGCCCTGCGTTCGCCCATACGGGCCGTCTAGAAGCACATGGACCATTTATCGATCCGTGTGAAGTGGGCATACTTGCCCCAGCTGAGTCATATAAAAATCTCGCAAGTGTCGACACATGGCTCATTACATGGCTCGTTGGAGCTTTAACGGGCGGTTATCTAAGCCGTCAGGAATTTGCGCATGGAAGCCTGACAACTTCACCCAGAAAATTGCAAAAAGGCGCAAAGTGAGGAGCAACAGTCGACCAAATAGATTGTGACGTGTGTCACAACCTATGTGGCCGTCCATGGAGGTGACGTTGATGAAGGACAAAGCAGGTGCATGCTTATTTGCTCAAGTGTGGCGGGAGAGGCGATCCAAATGGACTGTGAAAGATGTCATACTTCATCTGATGAGCCGTCGTGAAACACATGCAAAAAACAATGCCAAGTGTTAGACGGATGACCAAATGGATTGTGACACTTATCATGGGACATTAAGCCACCCGTGGAGATCTTGTCACCCAGCGTCAAATTAGGTAAGTGCCAACATTTTCCAAATGGGGTGAGATAGTGGTTCCAACAGACCATTCCACGTGGAGCGACCCGTGTGGCCATCCATGTGGAGGAGAGAAAAATGATCAACTAGGTTTACCAAGTTATATTAAACACCCTTATTTGGTCCCAACAACCCACTTCAAGATTTCCATTCTCTCTCTTCTCTCACGACTCTCTCTCTTTTGTTCTTATCTTCTCTCTTAAAACCCCCAACAAGTTCTATCTTCTTCATGACGATTTGTGAATTAGTCACACGATTCGTGGCTTACTCTTAGTGTGGGCCTCAAGTGATTCAAGAAAGTCATCTTCCCTATTGTTTCTCCTTAAAGTAAGAACTCAACTTCTCTATTTTCTAGTGTTTATTTTGATGCTTGCATGTGTAGATCTTAGTCAACGTTTAGTTCTTTCTTGATTTAAAGCATCATAATTTACATTGTTGATGTTGGGCGTGCATGTGGTGGTGAAAACCACCATTTTTGAGCTCTTAAGGTCTAAACCATGAAATGTGAGGATTTTTGTTGCTTTTTGATATAACATTTAGGTAAATTGCCTTTAATATGCTATTGTGTTGACGTAATCATGTTTAAAGTGGGATGAAATGGCTTGAACTTGTGTGTATATGCATATTGAGTTGAAGAATGGGCGAAGGGGAGCCGGATAGTTAGTTTTATCACCCGTGTAATGACGTGTGATATGCCGTTCGTCAGATCAACGACCAAGTGGCCGTGGACGAGTCCTTTCACGGACCGTGTCTCATTACACGGGCCGTGTAGGGTAACGTTTACCCTATTCCACCTGCATTATTTTACATAGGTTGCTTTTAATTTTTAAGTTATACATGTTCTTAAGTGCAATGGCCCTATGATAGACCGGGTGGCAACATTCTTAAGGGTTATTGTCCCTTTTATGACACAGGGGAAGTCTGAGTACTCCGTAGTGCGCCAAACTATATGTGCAATAATTTCTAACAACATGTATTCCTTTATGACACTTGCAGGTATTATGGGTCCACGATGTAGCTTAGTCAGCCGCAGCGATAGAGAAGAGCCTGTGTCACACCTCCATGACTCCCAAACTATATCATCTAGCAATCAGGCTGGGAGTGACTTAGATGATAACTCCTCTAGTGGGTTCGAAGTTTTCTATAGAGGAAAGGTCTACCCCCACTCTCCTCGCGCTTCGGGGGCTCGTGTATCCAGCCATCGCAGAGCTACCTAGTCTGAAGAATGTGCCCCTTCCATGGGACTTGAGGAGGAAGAAGCTACCCCGGAACAGGAACACACTTCGGACCAGGATGAGCAGGGGAAAACTCCAGAGGCTGAGGGTCATGATACTGAAGAGCAGGCGAATGAGGTCGAACTTCGAGACAGTGATGACGAGGCCATCCATTTTGTAGTCTCCCAAATGATAGACCTTGAAACTGCCAGGGAACTTATTATCTTTTTGAGGGGTCGGTGGACAGTCCCCGGCGCTAAGGATGTCTACACTAACGGACTTACAAAAGGTTCTGAGGGTTCAAACAGCGGTCGGTCCTTCCGGAGGTTCAGGTAATCACTGACGAACTTGACAAAGTTTCAGAAATTAGAGATACTTTTAACTCATATAAGTTTAGTTGGAAGACGCAACCCCCAAGATACTACGAGCCTACCATTGTTGTAGAGTTCTATTCCAACTATGCCGCTAGCCCACTGAACTTGATGGAGGATACCCAAATAAGAAAGGTGAAGACATAACTTTCCCTTACTAGGTCCTCGAGGTCACATGTAATGATGTGTGGTATACGAGTAAATATATGAGAAACCACCATCAATCGGTTCCTGTTTGGGCCAGACTACCAAGCTCCTCCATATTCCTACTTTATGGAAAGACACATGCAGATTATGGACGTGGTGCGGATGTCTGATTCGTCATCTAAGGCTGCACTGTTGGGACGGATCGTAGAGCGAATAGACATTCAGGGGGCGGAGGTGCCTTGGGTTACAGACCCCGAGTGTTATATCGCCAAAGCATCATTGACATTTGCTGCAAAAGTTTGGTGTCGGTGGTACGGGCTAGGTTGTGGCCCACAAGAAATGATAACCTACTCCAGCCTTTACATGCTTCTCTTATAGCATGCCTGATGTGCAGATACTGAGTAAATGTGGGCCGAATTATTGCTTTTGGGATATAGGACCGAGCTTTATCTGAGAGAGCTAGCATGCCCTCCCCGTGCTTGGTTCATAACCTTTGCAAATAGGCTAGTGTTCCCACTACTCATTATTTGGACAAGAAGATAGCTCCCAAGGGCGTATCCAACATTGACCTGATTAAGGATGTCCAAAACCCGCTCATGAGGAGCATAACATATTCACTAGGGGGCCAACAAACTTCCCATCTGCACCTCCACGACAACCCTTGCCATTAGAGGACTACACCACCACCCTACCATCATGTGCAACTTTTGAGCATCCCGAGGTAGTGATGCAACTCCTCCAGTGCAACAAAGGTACACATATATGCCTTACGAGTTTTGGACAAATTGGTGGTGGACCAGCGACAGATATGCGCTATTGTTGACCAAATTGTAGAGAGGATTCTGCAGGTGGTCCAATCTCATTCGGAGTGGGTGGTAGACCAGCGTAATGGAGCCCTTCTGAGCCAAATCACCACCCTGCAGATCCAAGTAAGTACGTTGGAGGGATACTTCCATAACATGTTCGGGAGTATGACTGGGGATGAAATGAAGGATCTGGTACAGACAGTGAATGGTATGAAGGCTCATATTGCTAAGTTGACTGCACAATACCAGGCCCTTGCACCGGCCCCATCTCCAGAGTCGTGGATGAACCTATTCAATGTCCCCGCGGCATCAATTCTGGATAAGATATGGGGTGTTCCACCAACCCCATCTGAGGCAACCACTCCACCCACTGAGCAGCTTAGGAGGAAGGAAAAGGGTAAGCCTTGCAGTCACCAAAAGAGTCCTCCTCGTGACCTACAGAAGGAAGAAGACCGGCAGATGCATAAGGCCGCTAGGGCTTAGCGCCAAGCAGCTGAACAGGAAGAACAAGAGCGGCTGACTGCAAAGGAGGTATAAGTAGGAGCCTTCGTTAGCACCTTTGGACCTGGTGCTACATATGCTGATGATGATACCCCATAAGGGTCTGGTCCTACAGACAGTTTTAATGCCTAGGGCATCCCAGGTATGCTCTATCCCCTATCTGTTCATTAACTTGTGTTATAGTGTACTGAGGGCACTATACTGTCTTTTTGGAGGGGTGGGGCATCCTACCACTTGAGAGTTTTTCTAGCCATGTTTCTTTTCTCTCAAGTGTATTATCTGGTAGAACTGGCATATTTACACCATATTGTTTGTGTATATATAAGTGTTCCCAAAAGTCTAGCGTAGCCTTTGTGTTGATCTTTGTGATGCTCCATGTTAACAATGCCAAGTATATATATTGTTGCATCTCATCCTAACTAACCTACATGACTGTGGTAAGTATTATACGTGTATGGTTGGTAGTTTGATGAATGAAGTAGGCCTAGGTGATTTAGTACCAACTAGTGTAAAAGATATGACATGTGTGTGTGAGCTACTTGCATAATTTCGTCGACACACTTGTGAGATAGAACTTTCCTGGTTAGTCCCACTGAAATAATTGAATGACTGGATTAGGAGGGAATCTTAGGCCGTTGTTTCTAAATAGTCACTTAGCCAAGAAAAATTGACCAACCAAATGAAATTGTCCCTTCAAACCAAAAGTTGAGCCTAAATAGACCTTTTTTTTTGTAATCACCCAAATTCACCTTTCCAATCTATCTGTTGATCTCAGTTTTGACCCTAGTCTCTCTAAGGACATTATGAACCTCCACCTAGGACAAAAGCCTAAGTTGAGGGTGGCTTATGTAGGCCCTGGTCCTTTAGAAAGACATTGTGAACCTTGACTCAAGCCAAAGGCTTAAGTTAAGGGTGGCTAGTGCAGGGAGAGCAGAAAAATGAGTGTGGAAAAGTATAAAGCGATAAAAGGAGAAAAAGAAAGGGGTTGTGATCGTAAGCAAAGCAATGAGAGAAGAAAAAGAATAATGAGTAAATGAGCACGAAAATCACTTTCTGTACTATAGAAAGTGGAAAAAATAGGGGCAAGAAAAGTTGTTGACCAAAAAGCAAATGGCTGAGTCGAAGTAAGTATCTGGGAGAGGCCTTTAGTCACTTTAATCCTAAATATACCGAGCCCGAGCCTGAGCCTACGTTACAAGCCGGAAAAGTCCTAATGTGATCCTAAAAAGGCCATTCATGAGTTAAGGTGGTGAAAATAAGGGCAAGTTCATGATTGAGGCGTGTGTGTTCACTGGAATTCATTTCTGAGAGTGAGTGACTACATTCCAATTTCTGTTTTACATGCTTACGTTGAGTATGAGACTTCTTTATAGTGAGGGCACTGTCTTTTGCATTAATTGATTGCTAACTTAACTTTGGTCTCTTTATTCCTGATCATATATGGACTGACCATAGATGCGTAATGTTTGCCTTAATCTTTGTGGGTCCGTTTGGGGTGAGCACATTCTTAAACTTGTTAGCGGGGCATAGGTGTTAAAAAATTGTAGGGCGATTCATAGATTGAGGGAGCACTTGTGTTTATGCGCTGTTGGGTTGAGTTTTTATTGCTTGAGGACAAGCAATCATTCTAAGTTGAGGGTGTTGATGAGTCATAGAAATACGACTTGTATAACACTTTAAACAAAGAATTTTTGTGTGTTCTCCAGCAAACTTGTTATTTTGATATTTATTTTTATTATTTTCAAGAAAAACACTAAGGCGTGGAAGAAAAGAGAGTACAAAAGAAAAAGGATGAAAAAGAGTATAAAGAGGAGCAAAAAATAAAACCAAGTGTGGGCACATGGGAGTCTGCATGACTCGTGTACAACCACACGGACCGTGAGGCCCATTGTGGACTCACACTTGGCTGCTGGCAATGGTTATTTGGCAAAGGCAAGTCCCACAACACATCTCATGGACCGTGGGATATCAAACGGGTTGTCATGATCCTCATCAAAGTGACGTAAAGGAGTAGTCCATCGAAAGTTGAAAGATTTTGGCCAAGTGGCACCAGACGGCATGTATCACAGGCCATTGGGAGTCAAACGGGTCATGTAGTTGACCGTCAAAATGTCGTGAAGTTGACATCGTCGAAAAAACAAGTATAATAGTCCAAGTGGAGCCAAACGGAGAGTTACATGGACCGTGTGACCAACCACGACCCGTGACGTGGAGGTTTGTAAAAGACCAGAGCAAGAAAATGTGAAGGAACGTCAGATGGTCCGTTTAACATACTATTAGCCCCTATACGGACCATTTGACAGCACGTGAGACAACAGTTGGAATCGATGCAAGTGCAGCCACATGAATCGTTTGACGGTCCGTTTACTTTCACATAGACTATTTGGTGACCTATGTCTATGCCGATAGATTTTTCCTATTTTAATTAGGATTAGATTTTTGTGATATATAGATAGTTATTTTATTTCATTTTTTGCTTAGTCTTGGACGACTAGAGCTAGAAAGCATTGAACAATATTATTTTCTTAGAGATTTCACAAGATTTTGGGATTTTGCTTATCAAATTCAAGCTTTTAACTTGTGAATTCATCGATTCTTCAATAGTAATTCATTTATTATGAATTCCTTGTACCATTGCGAGTTTTATTCCTTGAATATGTTAGGCTAAATCCACAACTAGGATTGTTGGAACCATGACAAATCAATAAGATAGGTGAATATGGGGTAAATCTCAGGATTGATTAGCCTATATATCGTTGTAATCTATATTATAATTTCTTCCTTGATGAGTCGACGCATTAGGGTAAGCCTTTAATTATTACATGCCCATAGAGATGCTTTGATTATGAAAAGAGTTTTATAATGGAAATTCTATGTTTTTAACCTAGTCTAAGTACTAGAGACCGAAAGGTGGGATTATTCTGGGATTAGCAATAAGGGTTAGTACGTATATGTTCTAAGACTGAAAGGTGGTGAATGATATGCATCTAAGAGGCACCAAGAGGTGAATTAGATATTACATAACTTGTTAGATCTTATAGATGTAATAATGAACGAGTTTACCACTAGATTTGACTATTGTATTAGATGTTATGGGGAACACAATCCTATCCTCGCATAAATTGTTTGAAATCTAGTCGTTCTTGCACTCATTTACCGCTTTCTTTAATACATTAGTTTGAAAAAATAAAACCTCCCATATTTACTTTATGCACTTTTATTTTGGGAGTAGATATTATATCTGAAAATGGTGCTAATAGATATATTCTCATGTATTCCCTGTGGGATCGACCTCAACTCTGGTTGGGTTCTATATTTGATCAACGATCACTTCACTCTTCCGTTTGGAGTGTAAATTTGGGCATATCAAAAATCTATCAAATAAGGAGGATTTAGGAGTCTGTCTATAGCGAGAAGTCCTTATTTTATCACTTCTTTCCATATATTTTAAAAGTCAATATTGATATGCATGGGACTAGGCCATAGGTACGACAGTCATACACCAGAAGGGAATATAGTATCACCTCAACTGAAGGGTAAAGATCATTTGAGATGGAAAAGAGTTGATATATCATCTAGATCAGCCCATCACTATCGAAAACTCAAGATCAACTCGGGTTTACCACTTTATCATGTACCCCTTGGCTCTCAAGGTCCTCTCTCTAAATTTGGGAATCAATTTCCTCTACTAGGTTGTAAGCATATACCTCCACTCGATCAAAGAATCACTACCAACAAGAATATCTTAAACTCTTCTGTTATGTTATAGTCACATACATATATAACTAGCTACCCAGACTCTTTTCAATGATATCACTCTTAGCTCTTTCCTGTCTCTATGGAAATCTCTCTATATTTGCTATTCTTATGGCGTACATAACCACTTCCCACAACTATTACAATCTAACCTCCTCATTTTGCCTGTAGACTCCCAAATCCTGTGCCCTCTACAAACTCATTTTTATAAGACTTAGAATATCATGGAAAACTCATCATCATCTATCCATAAGGCCCAAATCGACTTAGCTACTTGTGATGACAAAGATTACTTACATCAGCTTACTCTACATCGATAACTCAAATATACTATTTAGATTCTCATAGCAGTCATAGCTTAGAGCTTTACACATATGTACACAATCGTAGGTACATAACTCAAGCTTCTTAAGCCTCCTCTTTTCTAGTGCTTCTCCCTTAATTTACTATCTCCATCTAAGGGATACCTCTACTCCTACCACCACATTCCTTGCTGGTCAACATCTTAATCATTGAACACACACTAAAACAAGACTCTTAGGTCAAATCTCCAATAAGGACTATCAATATCATCATGCTATCTCCCTCTTCACATCACTCTCCAAAATTCCAAGCTTAGAGATTATTGCTACCATCTGCATCACACACTTCCTCGTATTATACCAATCTATAACTACTAGGCAATAATTTAGGAATATTGACCTACTAAAGTCTCATAGAGAATATTTGATCCACATCCTCTCTTGATAACTCATGTACCATTTACCCATCTAGTATACATCACGTTATTATCTAGCTAAGCTCGTCACTGTATGAATCTTATGATACTCTCACATCGAAATCAGAAGCCTAGTTTAGGTCTATTACCTCAGAAGTACTCTGTTGCCCCTATTTAACATCTATATTTTGCCCTCGCTAAAAGAATATCAAAATACATCAACATAGACCTCTTTCTAGTTTTGAGCATGCTCTAACATATTTTGACACTAACTCTCCATCTCTCTATACCTAATCATAGGACATTCACCACTCTTTCATTAAACATAGGGAAATTGACTCATCAGCTTTACTTACCTAATAGGTACATAACTCTAATTACAAGCCTCAATTAGCCATCACTCTTGCTATCTTGTCCCTTTCTTTCCATCATCATCCTTCTAACTATGGGCTGACTCAATTCTACTCAGGGTTTATAAGACCTCACATCTCACTCTTTGATGGTAACATTAAACTATTTGGAGACATAAGTTTCTCCCTCATGTGTAACATCAGAAGCAAGTTTCAAAAAAGAAGATCTGTGTACATTTAGCGCTAACACAAAGGCACGATTTATATGAGTAATAGTGCACTCTTTCTAGTCACTCAACTTAGCACACTAGTCGGCTTCTCTTAAGCCTAGTGCAGTCTCTCTACCATTTTGATCACTTTATCACAGAGGATCTCATTTGTAAGAGTGTGAACATTGTTATCTCTATTACCTCGTGGATAAGACATAGTCGAAAGGTTTTAGAGCATCGCAAGAATCATCGTAGTTTTCTTAGGAAATAGCTCTATCGCACAATTTTGAATCTGAAAGAAGGGAAACTTTTTGTAATGTCCCATAGCTTCCTTATTATGGATCTGGCATGTTTTACACCAATAATAAGGGCTCTACTAGACATGGCTTCATAGACTCCTAGGATACTTGAACTCTATGCTCTAATATCAAGTTTGTCATGCCTCGGGAGGGTACCTTTGGCATGGTTGGCACCCAAAGACTATTACTAGTCCTCGAGTGAACAACTTGGCCTCATCGTCACCTTAGAATCGACAGCGGAAGAATATTCAAGTAGAAATCAAGAAATAGATCAACAGACTAAATCTTCTCATAGATAATTTTTTTCAATGAACAAAGTTTAGAAAATAATGGCAGTCATCAACCTCTATTCATTGTCTATGAAACCTCTACCTCTAACAACTAGATGTACCAAGATAGTCCATGGCTACCCAACTCAAGGAAAATAAAGTTCTAGAGAAAGTAAAACGGATCCTCAAAAGATAAGGAGGGCTCATCATCTCTGGAATCGCGGATCCGAACCTCAATGGTGCGTCTGCTGAAGTCCTTCATCTTTTGTATCTGCATCATGAAACGATGCAGCATCAAGTGGAATCAGTACGTAAAATGTACAGTATGTAAACTAGCTCAAGGAAACAAATAAGGCTCAAACTCAATCAAATGACTAGACTCAAAATTCAACTCCTCGTCTCATAACTCAAGTAAATCATGCAAGTTTTAAGTTTGAAATCATGCTTTAGAAATAGACTCACTATTTAATGCAACTTAATTCGAAAATCATGACATGCTCAACTGAAGTTTACTTGAAAGTTTCTCTGACTGACATAACTCTCCACCCCAGTATTAGTATGGTAATGTACAACGAGAAGACGTTGTTGCCATTTTCATCCTAAACTTTCCATGGTAAATGACGTCAACCTATAACTCTCTCTCAAATCCAAAGAGAATATACATCTATTGGGACATAAACCACCAGAGTTAACTGCACAACTATCTTACGCTGGCAAATGTAGTTTTGGGGTGATTCTTCTCATCCAACTCGATGCCCAATACTCCTTCCAAGACTAAATATGCTCATCAACTGAAACCCACCTCAAGTAACTGTTATGACCCAAGCCTAGGGCCTAGACGTGATCGGCGAATGGGGAACCCGAAGGAACCCCAAACAAGCCTCATAGCATATTATTACACATCCTTAGTCATAGAAGCAATTAAAATAACAATAGGTAATAAGCATAAATAATTTGATTTGGACTAAAGGGTAGACTTCCATATCAAAACATCAAGAAACAAGAGATTTAAGGCTCATACCATATATA
>JAOTQR010000466.1:0-19213 GCA_025774065.1 Solanum ossicruentum | reverse complement strand
AAAAAATAAAAAAATAGAATCACAATACTACAGTCTAGACATCAAAACAATTGTCCAAAAAAGATGAACATAATAACATGATACAATCACTTACCTGAGAATATAACACTGGATAGAAGCAGAGAAGTTGTATTTTAAAATTAAACTTGCTCTTTTCTTTTATTTGCATATACACACACAAAACAAGTAGAACAGAATAGGTCGGAGGAGCACTTAAGTAATCAGCGAAAAGAACTTTCAAAATAATAACAATAATAAAGCAAGTTGCAGTAAGAGAGGACATGTGCCATTTTCATTTCCAAAACCTCCATGAAAAGGATATATTTTACTAGGAAGGGGGTACACGTGTTTTGAGAATGAAGAGGCAATACACATGTTATTTGTAATAATGGTTGGTAAAATGTCCCTTTAGCAATTTGATTATAATTCACTTAGTAATAAATAGCATGATTATACCAATAGTTACCATATAAATGTACAAAACTAACTCCATATAATATTACTAGGGACAAGATTGTTTCGTTTTTGAGATTATTTCTTGTGCTTATGATTATTTAATTAATATTTGTTAAAAGTTATTTTTTTTTTAAAAGAAAAGTGATAGGTACAACTTACATTACTTTAGGTATGAAAATTTAGTGCAATGTTCTTACTCATGTTGTTAACTTATAAACATTATATATGAATATCAATATAATTAACTTTAATCCATTAAGCAGTCTGCTTGAATTTCCTTCTATAATCTTTTACCTTTAATTTATTTTAGCTCCAAATCTCTCCATTTTCGTGTCAAATTAATCCTATAAATTAATTGCACTATCTAGTACAACTCATGAAATTTATACTTGGAAAGAGTAAATAAAAGTATTAAATATGAGACAAATGATGATCGAAAATATGTGCTTTTAGAATAACATTGGGAATAATATTGAGAATCATGACTAAGTTAGGAAATGATAATTTTTGAAACATGGCGGAGAATATTAAAGAGAGCAATATCCGAATATGTATAAAAGAGGATGAATATATAATTGCCAACTTGAAGAACTTTGATATTATTGTACTTATTGAGAATGTCTTGATTGCATATGCCCATATACTACATGTCATGATATTTTGGGAAGTTGTGAATGGTGACTCGTATCATGAGTCCTTGACCACACTCACTTAGGTGGCAAGGTAGTTGATATATTGTGACTCGTATCATGAGTTCTTGGCCACGCTCACTTAGGTGGCAAGGTAGTTAATACATTATGGTTCGTATCATGAGTCCTTGACTACGCTCACTTAGGTCGCAAGGTAGTTGATACAGGAAGATTATTATCATGAGTCCTTCACCACGAGTTAGGTGGCAAGGTAGTTAATATGTGGAGATGAGGTACGACAGGCTGTGCAACAATCTTGATTTCACCTTGCATTGCATTGCATACCATATCCATTACTTGTGGTAGTTTTGGATTAATTTAATTATATGGGTACTTTATTCGAGTTGTTCTATATAAATCGGCGGTATCGATGTCGGACTGGTTTTTCTATGCAGGTGAAAGTGTTCCTAAATTATTCATAGTTTATTCAATTTCTAATTCTCAGTCGGTTAAATCAACTTGGTACATATTATGTGTACTCACCCCTACTTCTTTTCTCCCGCAGATTCTTATCAGGATTATCCACACGGTAGTTGATTTTTTCGCGAAGTTGGGTCACACTAGATCTATTGGTGAGACTCAAAGGCTTCGAGTTCCATTAGATTCTATCCTAGTGGTATGATCTTTATTTCTATTCAAAGACCGTAATGTACTTATTTACTCATTTATGTTCTAGATGCTCTCTATGCTTGTGACACCTGATTATTTTTATCTATTGGATTTTTTTTTGGCACTTTAAATGTATTTTATCTTTGGGTTTGGAAATTTATTTGGCTCCATAGTCATGATCCTATTTTGGGTTATGACAAGTTTGGTATTAGAGCTCTAGGTTCACCGGTCTCACGAGTTAAAGAGCAGGGTGTCTAGTAGAGTCTCGCGGATCGATACGTAGATGTCCGTATCTATCTTCGAGAGGCTACCGGATGCTTGATTAGGAATTCTCTTTTCATTGATTCCTTTCGTGAGATTTGTTCATATTCAAGTTTTGTATGCCTCTAATCCATTCTTTCTACGTAGATGCTGAGGACTAGAGTTAGCAATACTGAGGATGAATCTTTACCTACTGTTCAAGCCCAAGCCAGAGGGCAAGGTATGGACCAAGGCAGAGGTTGTGGCAAAGCTAGAGGTCAAGGCCGGGCTAGGGGAGCAACACCAGCATGAGGTCAGACCAGAGGGACCTCACTTGAACCAATCATTGACCAAATTCATAAGTAAGAGGCTGAGGATCCAGTTCAGCCTCCTGCAACCTCTAAGGGTACACCAGTGTTACAGGAGCTATTGACGCGATTATTGGCAAGGTTGGAAGGTACCCCTACTACTAGTAATCTTCCAAATACTACAACCCCTGCTTTACATGTTAGTCCTTCACAGCTAGCTCAGGGACCTAGTATGGAATTTCAGACCCCGAGTCCATTTCCTATGCCTTCTATTGTACCTCCAAGGTACTCAGCCCCGTCAGTTTCTGCCAGTACTACTATGTCCTTGTCTGAGCAGAAAAGTTTGAAAGATTTGTGAGATTGGCTCCTATCAAATTTAATGTTCTAGCTGGGGATGGGGCATATGACTTTTTGATAGAGTGTCAGGTTAGATTGTTCAATTTGGGTTTTTTGGAGGCCCATGGGGTAGCTTATACGTCTTATCAGTTCACAAGCATGACCAAAGAGTAGTGGAGGTCAGTTATGGGCCAAAGGCCCGTCGATGCTCTAGCAATGAGTTGGGAACAGTTTACGAAAATCTTTCTTAAGAGATTTGTACCCTACGGTCTTCGTGATAGGCGTCGGGATCAGTTTGACAGATTGGAGCAGGGTTTTATGACTGTGTCCCAATATGAAGCACGATTTTATGAGCTATCCTACTATGCTATGTCTAGTATTCCCACAAAGTTTGAGCGAATTTGCCAATTTGTAAAGGGGTTAGCAAGCCATCTCCAGGAGACTACCGCATCTCTTGTGTTATTTGGTGGTTTCTTTCAAAGTATTGTCGATCATGCCAGGATTATAGAAGGCATTAGGAATGCACGATAGGGTGATAGTAAGAGGTCCCGCCGTCAAGGTTAGTTTGGAGGTCATACACCCAAAGATAGGAATCCTCAAAGATAGGGAGCTCAGGGTTACTAGGGAAGACCGATTCATGCATCAATTTCGGGTATAGATAATACTAACAGGCACAGAGGTTGTTAAGTATGTGATGAGTTTGGTCATAAGGCCCAGGATTGCCCCAAGCGTGCTCCTGCATCTTTTCCATCTGGGGCACAGAGAACTCGCTCTACATCAGCTCCAACAACTAGAGGTGCTTCACAGAGTACGATGGCTGGTACTAGGGGTTCCAAGGGTGGAGGTCGAGGTGGCACTCGTGGTAGAGCACAAGCCAAAGGTGAACGTCGAGTATGTTATGTCGTTCCAAGTTGAACTGAGGTATAAACATCTGATGTTGTGATCACAGGTATTGTTCCTATTTGTCATCGTTCAGCTTCAGTATTTTTCGACCCTGAATCTACCTATTCATACGTATCAACTTATTTTGCTACTGATATTGATGGATTGTGTAAGTCTCTCGATGTGCCTATTTATATTTCGACTCCGATAGGTGTATCCTTAGTGATGGATTAGGTATATCGAGATTGTATAGTGGTAATCTCGAGTAGGGAGACCCAGGCTAATTTGATCCTCCTAGACATGATAGACTTTGATGTTGTTTTGTGAATGAATTGGTTGTCTTTTTATCATGTAATCCTTGATTGCTATGCTAAGATTGTGACTTTAGCATGTCCTGGTTTACCTAAGTTAGTATAGTCAGGTGCTCATAGTTCTTATCCTAAGGGGATGATTTCTTATGTTCATGCTCGGCGCATGATGAAACATGGGTGCTTGTCTTATTTGGCTCATGTACGAGATAATTCTAAGGAGTCACCTTCTTTAGAGACCACAAAGGTAGTAAGAGAATTCATAGATGTGTTTCAAACTGACTTGCTTGTTGTTCCCCCGAAACATGATATCGACTTTGCTATTGATGTGGAACCAGGCACTAAGCCCATTTCCATTTTCTCTTACCGAATATCTCCTACAAAGTTAAAGGAATTGAAGGAGCAATTAGAAGATCTGTTAAAGAAAGGGTTCATTTGGGCTAGCGTATTGCCTTGGGGTGCACCAGTGTTGTTTGTGTAAAAGAACGATGGTACTATGAGAATGTATATTAACTACCATCAATTGAACAAGGTGACCATCAAGAATAAGTACCCCCTGCCACATGTTGGTGACCTGTTTGACCAGTTATAGGGTGTTTTAGTATTCTCACAGATTGATTTAAGGTCGGGGTATCATCGATTGAGGGTTCGAGAGTCAGGCATCCCAAAGACTGTTTTTAGGACTCGGTATGGGCACTATGAGTTTGTAGTTATGTCGTTTGGATTGACTAATGCCCCTGCTGCTTTTATGGAATTGATCAACTAAGTGTTTAAACCCTATTTGGACTCAATTGTGATTGTGTTCATCAATAACATCCTAGTATACTCTAAGAGTGAGGCAGACCATAATGTCACCTTCGGACCATGCTCCAAAGGTTGCATAAAGAGAAGCTTTATGCTAAGTTCTCTAAGTGTGAATTTCGGCTAGACTCTGCAGCATTCTTAGGTCATGTGGTGACTAAGGATGGCATTATGGTTGACCCAGCCAATGTTACAGTGGTTCATGATTAGGCGAGACCCACTTCAATAACTGAAATTCGTAGTTTTCTTGGACTAGCAGGCTATTACCATCAATTTGTTCAAGGGTTCTCCTCTATCGCAGCCTCTATGACCAGGATTACTCAGAAGGATGTAACATTTTTATGAACTGATGAGTGCGAGGAAAGCTTCAAAAAGCTTAAGAAGATATTAACATCAGCTCCTATCCTGGCCTTACCTGAAGAGGGCGTGCCCTTCATTGTTTATTGTGATGCTTCTGGTGTAGGCCTAGGTGGAGTGTTGATGCAAAAGGGGAGGGTTACAGCTTATGCTTCATGACAACTGAAGGTTCATGAGAGAAACTACCCTACCCATGATCTTGAGTTAGCTGCAGTAGTATTTGTGTTGAAATTGACACTACCTTTATGGGGTACATTGTGAGATCTACACCGATCATCGCAGCCTTAAGTATATTTTCTCTCAGCCTAATCTGAACATGAGACAGCGTAGGTGGTTGGAGCTGCTAAAAGACTATGATATCTCTATCCTTTATCACCCTCGTAAGGCTAATGTAATAGCTGACGCTTTGAGCCGGAAGGCTTCTAGCATAAGTAGTTTGGCATTTCTTAGGGCGGAGGAGAGTCTTTTAGCTTTGGAGATTTAGTCTTTGGCTAGACAGTTGGTCAGACTTGACGTCTCCCCACCTCATAGTATATTGGCCTTCATTGAGGCTAGGTCTACGTTGATAGATCATATTAGTGCTCACCAGTTTGATGATAATAAATTATGTGTGATTCGGGACAAGGTATTGAGAAGTGAAGCTAAATCAGCTTCTCTTGATTTTGAGGGAGTGTTAAGGATTAATGGACGCATTTGCGTACCAAAGGTAGGTGATTGGGTTTGCTTAATCTTGGAAAAAGCTCATTGTGCTAAGTATTCCATTCATCCAGGTGTGACCTAAAGCAACATTATTGGTCGTGTGGGATGAAAAGAGACATTACAGAGTTTGTGGCTAAGTGTCTGAATTGCCAGCAAATTAAGGCTGAGCATCAAAAATCAGGAGGTCCGATGCAGAGAATGCCCATACTTGAGTGAAAGTGGGAGCGTATTACTATGGATTTTGTAACTGGATTATCCGTGACATTGGGTAAGTTTGACTCAGTTTGGGTGATTGTAGATAGGTTGACCAAATTAGCTCACTTCATTTCGCTAAAGACCTGCCATAGTACGGAATAACTAGCTAAGAATGATATATGTGAGATTGTTAGATTGCACGGGGTGCCTATCTCTATTGTGTAGGATCGAGATTTGTTGTTCACCTCTCACTTTTGGAAGGCATTGCAGCATGGTTTAGGTACACGATTAGACACAAGCTTAGCGTTCCATCCCCAGACCAATGACCAATCTGAGAGGACTATTTAAGTGTTGGAGGACATGCTTAGGGCCTGTGTGATTGATTTAGGTGCTTGGTGGGATCAACATTTTCCCCTAACAGAATTTGCTTATAATAACAATTATCACTCCAGCATTCAGATGGCACTATTTGAGGTATTGTATGGGCGTATGTGCCAATCACCCATTGGATAGTTCGACTCAGTCGCCGTTGATGCATTAGGCACTGATCTGCTCAGAGATCCTATGGAGCGGGTACGCCTGATTCAGATTTGATTGTTAGCAGCCCAGAGTCGGCAAAAGAGCTATGCTGATAGGAGAGTTCCTCCTTTGGAATTTATGGTAGGCGTTCGTGTGTGGTTGAAGGTTTCACCCATGAAAGGTGCGATGAGGTTTGGAAGGAAAGTTAAACTTAGCCCGAGGTTTATTGGCCCATTTGATATTCTGAGAAGAGTTAGTGAGGTGGCCTATGAGTTGGCTTTGCCACCTAGATTGTCAGCTGTCCATCCAGTATTCCATGTCTCCATGCTTTAAAAGTATATATTGGATGAGTCTCATGTGATTTCTTACGATGTCGTAGAGTTGAGTCCGAATTTGACTTATAAGGAGGACCCAATAGCCATTCTAGATAGACAGATCCGTAGACTCAGGACTAAGGAAATCACTTCAATTAAGGTTCGATGGCGACATCATCCCATTGAGAGGCAACTTGGGAGGCAAAGTCTGATATGCGTGCTAAATATCCTCATCTTTTCGATACATCAGGTATGTTCTTTCACCCTTATGTTCAAGGACAAACATAATTTTTAGTGGTGGTTAATGTAATGACCAAAAATATATAAATATATAAATAGAAGGTTAGTGCGTTTTTGGTGGATGATCTCTTTAGTGTATTTTTGGTGAACGATTTCATGATACTGTCTCCATTATCTTTCTCCTTTTTTACATAATTATGCGGTGCATTATGCGCCATTGAATTAAGATTTGCCCCTTTGAGTATTTGAAGATGCATTTATTTCTCTATTTGAAGAAGAGCATTTTGCTCATTTAAAGGACGTGAAAAAAAATAGAAAACGTGAGAATAGAAGGGTAGAAATGAAAGAAAACTGGGTAGAGCATAAAAAGAGAAGAATTCGTGACCAACAACTATATAAACACTATTTGTGCGATTCCAGCATTGAGGTAGGTTTGCCTATCTTTCTTTGAGATTGTGATTGAGT
Source organism: Solanum ossicruentum (assembly GCA_025774065.1). Lineage (NCBI taxonomy): Eukaryota > Viridiplantae > Streptophyta > Magnoliopsida > Solanales > Solanaceae > Solanum > Solanum ossicruentum. The sequence goes on along the minus strand of JAOTQR010000466.1, from coordinate 11,795 downwards.
TATTGAATAATTGTATGTTATAATTTATGAAATGAACTGAAAATTTCCTTGTAATATCTGTGTCAAAAACTTTAATTGTATATGTGGTTATTCTTTACAACATGAAAATCCAAAACAATTGTTAAATTGTTAATAAGTTTTAATTATGAAAAAATTACTTTACAGTCTGTTCAAAATTTAAGGGATCCTAAAATAAAATAACTGAGTACAAACCAAATGGAAAATAAAACCAAATGATATATTTGGGTCTATTTTCTACTAAAAATATAGAGAATGGAGAAGATTCCCCAGCCCCCCCCCCCCCCTAGAAAAAATAGAACCACAACACTACAGTCTAAACATCAAAATAATTGTCCAAAAAAGCTGAACATAATAACATGATATAATCACTTGCCTGAGAATATAACACTGGATGGAAACAGAGAAATTGTAGTTTAAAATTAAACTTACTCTTTTCTTTTGTTTGCATATGCACACACAAAACAAGTAGAAGAAAATAGGTCGGAGGAGCACTTAAGTAATCAAGGAAAAAACTTTCAAAATAATAATAATAATAATAATAAAGCAAGTTGTAGTAAGAGAGAGGGCATATGCCATTTTCATTTCCAACAACTCCACGAAAGGATATATTTTACTGAGAAGGGGTACACGTGTTTTGAGAATGAAGAGGCAATACACATGTTATTTGTAAAGTAATGGTTGGTAAAGTTCCCCTCTAGCAATTTGATTATAATTCACTTAGTAATAAATAACATGATTATACCAAAAAGTTAACATATTAATATACAAAACTAACTCCATATAATATTACTGGTGAAAAGATTGCTTTGTTTTTGAGATTATTCGTTGTGTTTATGATTATTTAATTAATATTTGTTAAAAGTGATTTTTTTTAAAAAAGAAAAGTGACAGGTACAACTTACATTACTTTAGGTATGACAATTTAGTGCAATGTTCTTACTCATGTTGTTCACTTACAAACATTACATATAAATATCAATATAATATTAACTTTAATCCATTAAGCTGTATGCTTGAATTTCCTTCTATAATATTTTACGTTTGATTTATTTTAGCTCCAAATCTCTTCATTTTTGTGTCAAAATAATCCGACAAGTTAATTGCACTATCTAGTACAACTCATAAAATTTATGCTCGAAAGAGTAAATAAAAGTATTAAATATGAGACAAATGATGATCAAATGTATGTGCTTTTAGCATAACATTGGGCATAATATTGAGAATCGTCAATAATTTGGTAAATGATAATTTACAAAACGTGGCGGAGAATTTCAAAGAGAGTAATATCTCAATATGTATAAAAGAGGATGAATATATAATTGTCAACTTGGATAACTTTGATAATTATTGTGCTTATTGAGAGACATATTGCTTCTATAATCATGTCTTGATTGCATGCACGCTTATACTATATGTCATGATATTTTGGAAAGTTGTGAATGGTGACTCGTATCATGAGTCCTTGACCATGCTCACTTAGGTGGCAAGGTAGTTGATACATTGTGACTCGTATCATGAGTCCTTGATTACGCTCACTTAGGTGGCAAGGTAGTTGATACATTGTGGTTCATATTATGAGTCTTTGACTATGCTCACTTAGGTGGCAAGATAGTTGATACAGGGAGATTGTTATCATGAGTCCTTGACCACGAGTTAGGTGGCAAGGTAGTTGATATATGGAGATGAAGTACGACATGTTGTGCGACAGTCTTGTTTCCATCTTGCATTGCATTGCATATCATATCATTGCATTACTTGTGGTAGTTTTGGATTAATTTAATTATATGGGTACTTTATTCGAGTTGTTCTATATAAATTGGCGGTATCGATGTCAAATTGATTTTTCTGTGCAGGTGAAATCGGTCCTAAATTATTCCTCAGTTTATTCAATTTCTGATTCCCAATCGGTTAAACCTACTGGCTATATATTATGTGTACTCACCCCTACTTCTTTCCCCTGCAAATTCTTGTTAGGATTACCCACGCGGTAGTTGATTTGCTCGCACAGTTGGGTCACACTAGATCTAATGGTGAGACTCAAGGGCTTTGAGTTGTATTAGATTTTATTCTAGTTGTATGGTATTTATTTTTATTCGAAGACTGTAATGTACTTATTCACTCATTTATGTATTAGATGCTCTCTACGCTCGTGACACCTGATTTTGGGATATGATTTTTATCTATTGGACTTTTTTTCCACTTTAAATATATTTTATCTTTGGGTTTGGAAATTTATTTGGCTCCATAGTCATGATCCTATTTTGAGCCGTGACATAAAAATGACATATAAATTGTTTAAGGTTGTTTTAAGTGTGATGAGTTTTCTTTTTAGAATTCGTTGTAAGATTTAATCAGAAATCTAAATATTAGTTAAAATTGGATTTAACAAATATTCTCTTACGGAAATCATGCCTATAAGATTTTGCATACTTACTTGGAATCTATGTCTATAGAATTGATAATAAAATTTTGCATAGCATATGGCTTGAAATCTTGTTCATAGGATTTATTAGATATTTGAATCATGTTTATAAGATTCTTTAGTATATAGTAATTATGCTCATAATATTTAATATTTTAAATAAATTATTTAAACTTGCAAAACTTTAGCTCACTTCATATAAAAATTGTCATAACTTTTAATATGAATTATATCACCTGTTTTAGATTTTTAAACACTTTATCATGCTTTTGATTATGTCTTTGAAATCATGTCCATAGGTCTTAAATCATTTTAGATAATATGTCTATAATTTATGCATGAATTTTGGTATGTTAATTAAATAAGATTTTCTTTTCTTAAATATTTCTTAGCATAATTTAGGAAATCATGCTTATAATGTTTCATTGAATCTTTTCTTTCTTTTTAACATGTCACATAGTGTAAATACCTTTTGATAAGTACCTTAGAATGCTATTCAATGTTATAAATGATATATTATCATTAATTTTCAAAGAAGTTCGTTCTAATTTGATAACCTTTCGTTAAAATTTTAAAATGTTTGAATGTTGTTTTTGCACGCACATAGCATGACACATTCTTGCATTATTTGTTTGTGTGTTCAAGAATGCTAGTAATTGTGTTTGGTGGGTGTGTGATACTTTATGTGCTAATTGGTGTCCCTATGTGTTTTGTATGACGTGAAGTCTTATAGGAGCCCTAAATTTCTTTTTAGTCTAGAACCACCTAAACTAGAATAGTCCAATGCCTCTTGGTCATTAGGAAGGACGTTAGGCACTTTAGGAAGACTATCAGATTTTTTTTCACTTTTTTAGTACGCCCTTAAGTTAATAAAAAAAATAAATCAACTTAGGAAAGGGGGTAGGGGTATATAGGACCCTCGGAAATGATGACCTATACTCGTGCTCAATAGAAATGAAACCTTGGTTTTTGTCCTTAGGATTAAATAAGCTATGTGAGCTAAATGACAATTTTGTCTTCCGAAAATTAAAAGCCAAGTAAACTGATCCGAGTGGAATCAACATTGCTTAGTTTAATTTTTCATTCTTTTGTTTGCTTTTAATTGTTTGGGTTAGTTAGCCATTTAATTGTTTAATTTATTTATCAGTTTAATTTATTATAACAATTTAGAATTAATTAGGCCTTTTAAATTAAGACCTTAATTGCTATTTATAACCCCCACATAATTAATAGATACGGTCGGGCGGATCTCGAAGGATGTCTAACACCTTCCTCTTGAGGTAACTTGAACCCTTACCCATTCTCTGGTTAACTTGACCTTAGCCTTAGACTTAGGTTAGAATGGTGTCCTAATGCACCCAATCATTAGGTGGCGAATCTTCAAATCAATTTTCAAATTCTTCGAATTCCAAAAGAGTCCTTGCCATGACATCGTCTAGGTTCTCGTCTTTTTGCGAGGAAAAATGGGGTGCGACAATGATGATCATTAATTTAAGAAAATATACGTAGAATCTAGAGAAAATTTTCAGTATAACATTTAAGAACTGAATACAAGACCCATCAAATATCAACTACTCAACATAAACCAATCAAGGGTCACATGGGAGTACAATCCTATGTTCTGGGTAGCCTTTACATACCAGTGACAAAGATTTAACTGTACTTCAACAAGAATTGAAATCAAACTTAGAAATCATTGGGCTCTCCCTTGCTATTTCTCTTAGGAACTTATGCTTTGAACTTGAAGATAATAGGTTTTTGAAACCCTTATGTACGAAATCAGGCTTAAAAATACGTTTTGGGGTATTAGAATGGATTGAGAATACCTAAAATATCCTTCCCAAATTTAAAAGAAAAACTCGTCACTAAAATTATACTGGTCCACATTGCGCACCAGTGTATTTTTGGGAACTTTCGACCTCCCTCGAAGATTGAAGAAAAAGCATAAGTGTGGGTCCACGTCACGGCCCTGTCGCGCACCTTACTGTTTTTGGTCAAACTTACGAAAATTTTTTTTGACTCAATTGTTCTTAAATCGGATCAAGACCATTTCCCACTCAATTTTTTGCGCTGATTGCAAATTCAGTCTCAGATTTCCCATTGAAGGTTTGGTAGACGTGTTATGCACACGATTACGGTTTAGGGGAATCTCGATAATTTTACAGGGTGTTGCATCATCTCGCCCTTGGGATCATTCATCCTCGAATGGAGAGAAAAGGTAGAATTAAAGCACGAGTAACCTCTAAAACTCATCTCATTCCTCACTCGGGAACTCTCGAACTCTCAACTATCTATCACTTATATATCTTTGTCCTAGACTCTGGAATAGAAGTGGATTAAGACATTAACTCAATGAAAGGGACATTCAATACCGTTAAGGATAGGGACGTTACCTTCGACATCGTCATCATTTGGCATGAATAAGTGCAGATTTTGAGTTTCATCGCTTTCTCAGCTTCCTACGTAGCTTCTTCTACAAATTGATTCCTCCATGGAACTTTGATGGAGGCTATCTCTTTGTTCCTCAGTTACGAACTTGTCGATCAATGATTTGGACTGGAATTTCCTCTTAAGATAAGCTATCCTTCACTCCCATACTCTCGATATGAATTGCTAAAGCAGGATCTCCTAAACACTTCTTCAGCATTGACACGTGGAACACTGGATGAACTACATCTAGCTCGGAAGGTAGGTCTAGCTCATAAGTGACCTTTCCAATCCTCCTCATAATCTAGTATGGTCCAATATAACATGGAATCAACTTTTCCTTCTCACCAAACCTCATGACACCTTTCATGGGTGACACTTTCAAGTACACTCAATCGTCCACCTCAAACTCCAAGTCCCTTCTCCTCACATCCGTATAAGACTTTTGGCGACTTTGTGTTGTCTTCAACCTTTCTCTGATGACTTTCACCTTCTCCATGGACTGGTGGAACAGATTGGGTCCAATCAATTCCACTTTACCAACTTTGAATTAAGCAATCGGTGATCTATAGCTCCTCCTGTGTAATATCTCATAAGGAGCCATCTGAATGCTGGTATGGTGGCTATTGTTGTATACAAATTCAATCAATGGTAGATGTTCATCCCAATTTCCTTTGAAGCAGATGACACACGCTCTCAACATATCTTCCACAGTCTGGATAGTGCGGTCTGCCTGTCCATCTGTTTGAGGGTGGAAGGCTCTACTCAGATTCACTTTCGTACCCGATCCTTTCTAAAAAGAACTCCAAATTGATAGGTGAATTTAGCTCCTCTATCTGAGATGATGGACAAGGGAACCCATGCAACCTCATAATCTCACGAATGTATAGTTGGCATACTCCTCAGTCGTATTAGTTATCTTGATTGCCAAAAATTGGGATGATTTGGTCATCCTGTCAACAATCATCCATATCAAATCATTCTGCTTTCGGGATCTTGGTAGGCCGGTAATGAAATCCATGCTAATTATCTCCCATTTCCACTAAGGAATTTCAAAGTTCTGAGCTAATCCACATGGTCTCTAATGTTCAACATTGACCTGTTGACAATTGGGGCACTTAGAGACGAATTTCGCAATGTCCTTCTTCATTCCATTCCACCAATAAACTTCTCTCAAGATGTGATACATCCTTGTAGAACCAGGTGGATAGAATATTTGGAGCTATGGGCTTCAACCATGATCCTCTTTCGAACACCATCAACATCGGGCATACACAATATTCCTAGATATCTCAACACCCTATCTCCCCCTTTGGAGAAAACCACCACCTTCTGCTTGTGAACCGCTTCTTTCAATTGGAATAAGACAGAGTCTTGGTCTTGCTTTTCTTTCACTTCTGATACTAAGGATGAAGCAGACTCATTCTGAACATTGATCCCGCCTTTGTTGTTCTCCTCAAGTTGCACTCCCAGTCAAGCCAATCTATGCACTTCCTTAGCTAGTTCTTGTTTCCCTTCCTCCACATAGGCAGTGCTACCGATGAACATCCTGCTAAGAGCATCAACAAAAATGTTAGCCTTACCTGGGTGGTAGAGAATGCTTATATCATAATTTTTTAGCAACTCCAACCACCTCCTCTGCCGCAGGTTGAGCTCCTTCTGGCTGAACACGTATTGCAAGCTCTTGGGATCAATGAACACATCCACATGCACTTCATATAAATAGTGATGCCGAATCTTAAGTGCGAATACCACTGCTGCCAACTCGAGATCATGAGTTGGATGATTCTTCTCATGGATCTTAAGCTGTCTGGAAGCATAAGCTATCACCTTCCCTCTCTGTATCAACACACAACCCAGTCCAACTATGAATGCATCACAATAGATCACAAAGTCTCCCGTCCCGTCTGGCAAGGTCAAAACTAGTGTTGTAGTCAATATAGTCTTCAACTCTTGAAAACTCTTTTCATATGCCTCAGACCACTGAAACTTGGCCTTCTTCTAAGTTAGCTTAGTCAATGGTGCTTACAGAGAAGAGAAGCCCTTAACAAATCTGTGATATAGCCTGCCAAACCCAAGAAGCTTCTTATTTTCGTCGGAGATGTTAGTCTAGGCTAGTTCCTAACCGCTTCAATCCTCCAGATGTTTACCCGAATATTATTCCCTGAAACAACATGGCATAGAAAAGTCACAGACTTAAGCCAAAACTCACACTTTGAGAATTTTGCATATAACTTACGGTCGTTGAGAGTTTACAAAACCACTCTAAGATGATTACCATGCTCCTCTTCATCCTTTGAATATATCAGAATATCATCAATAAATACAATTACAAACATATCGAGATACGGTCTGAATACCCTGTTTATCAAATCCATGAAAGTCGCAAGTGCATTTGTCTACTTAAAAGACATGACCAAGAACTCAAAATGGTCATGCCGTATCCTAACGGCTATCTTTGGAATATCACCTTCCCTCACCTTCAACTGATGGTAACCCGATCTGAGGTTTATCCTAGAGAAACAAGTAACACTCTGAAGTTGGTCAAATAGATCATCTATCCTGCGGAGAGGATACTTATTCTTGATTGCTTATTTAGTTGCCAGTAGTCTATGCATATTTTGAGAGACCCATCTTATTTATGCATGAATAGGGCAGGAGTACCCCAATGAGAGACACTAGGCTTTATGAAACCTTTCTCCAACAAGTCTTTCAATTGTTCTTTCAATTCTTTCAACTCAGTGGGGGCCATTCTTTAAGGTGGAATTGAAATGGGTTGGGTCTTGGGAAGAACATCAATCCCAAAATCAATCTCCCTATCAGGAGGGACTCCAGGTAGATTATCAGAAAATAACTCAGAAAACTCATTCACAATCAGGACTGACTCAAGAGTAGAAGGTTCAACATCATTAGACTTAACTCGCACGAGGTGGTAAATACAACCCTTGGATATCAACTTTCTTGCTCTAATATTCTTAAACTTGCCGTTAGGTACAACAGAACTTCCTTTCCACTCTAAGATAGGTTTATTAGGATATTAGAACTTAACAATCCGAGTTCTACAGTCAACAGAAGCATAGAAGGCATGAAGCCAATCCATGCCAAGTATCACATCAAAATCAACCATCTCCAATTCTACCAAGTTAGCTAAGGTATCTCTATGATAAATGGATACTACACAATCCCTGTAAACCCTCTTAGCAAATACAGACTCACCAGTAGGAGTGGAAACAACAAAAGGTTCAAGCAAACACTCTGGTAGAATCCCAAACTTACTAGCCACATAAGCATTCACAAAAGAGAAAGTGGGACCTGTGTCAAGCAATTCATAGCAATTAAAAGTAAAGACTCAAAGTATACCCGTAACCACATTTGGTGCAACCTCCTGATCCTATCGATTAGCATAAAGGTGGTTCGTCCCAGCTCCTGCACTAGTAGTAGTACCCCTCTGGTGATTGCCCATTGGGGCTGCATCGGAAGACTGAGCTCTGCTGCTCCCTTCACCTTACCTCCTCTTTGGACACTCATAACTGAAGTGACCAGTCTGTCCTCATGAATAACAAACATCTTTGCCCACATGACACTCACCTAGATGAAGTTTACTACACTTGTAACAAGGTGGCTTTCCCCTCGCACCTTGGGTCGCACTGGCCTGAGATTGAGCACCCTAAGCCTTGTAAGTCTAGTAGCCATGAGATTTCTGATCATACCTGTTTAGCTTAATGGGCGCACCCACAGAAGGAGCATGATGGGATGGCCTCCTCTGGAAGTAGGATTTGTCATCATTATTTTGCTTCTGGTGGCTAGACTCATGTCCTGCTGAGTTTGCCTTTATGTTCATCTGTTCTTCCCTATCTGTCTTTTTGTGCTCCTCTGTCTGCAGGGCATACACTATGATTCTAGAGATGTCCATATCGGGAATCAACAAGGCTGCCTTGCACTCTTTTTGCACATGGCTGCCCAGGCCAGATACAAACTTCCTCATCCTAGTCCTCATATCTTGAACCATCTTCGTAGCATACCTGGACAGCTTAATAAACTTAAGGCTATACTCTTTAACCGTCATCCCTCCCTGCTTCAAATTTCACGAATTCATCTACCTTCGCCTCCCTCAACTCTTGAGGAAAGAAATGGTCAAGAAAAGCCACTTCAAACTTTTCCCGTTCTGCAGGCTCTGCATTCTCACCCCTACTCTCCTCCCATTGGTTGTACCATAAATTAACAATGTCCTTCAGCTGGTAGGAAGCGAGTTCAACTCCCTTAATCTCATCATCATGCATAGCCTTTAGGACCTTGTACATTTCATCAATAAATTTCTACGGGTCCTCCTCCACCTTCGACCCCGTATATAAAGGCGGGTTCATCCTTAAGAAGTCTCTGAGTCGGATTGCAGCTGAGGGCTCCTGTGAGCTAGAGCTAGGAGCTTGAGGACCTCGGCTGTTATATTGGGAGGCTACCAGCTGAGTCAGCATAGTGATGGCTCTCCTAAATTCTACCTCAGTACTAGGGGCTGGCTGGGGCTGAGCGGAGGGCGCCTGTGGGACCTCCGCAGTCCTGGCAGGGCATCCCCGTCTCTTTGTCTCTGTCTGAACTGGGACCTCTGGTTGGGTGTTCTCAGCAGCTAGGGCTAAGGCATCTCTCTGAGTGGCTATTCTCGTTGGCGACATTTTCTATAAACGTGTAACGCACGAGTAAGAATGAAAATTCCATAAAGTTAAACTCTATTGCACGAACTCAGGTCATAGAAGGAGGGTAACACTTCCTAATGTCCTATAGTCTCCTATTTATGAAGTGTGGTGCACAACACATCCAGAAACAAGACTCTACTAGATACAACTTCATAGACTCCCCAGGAACTCGAACTCTGTGCTCTGATACCAAGTTTGTCATGCCCTGAGAGGGTACCCTAGGCACAACTGGCACTCGGAGACTATTGCTAGTCCCCAAGTGAACCACCTAGTGCCATCACACCTCGTTCAATCAGTAAATTAGCAGAAGATAACAAAGAAAATCTAGCTATCAGTGGGCTATGAGACTCAATAACTATGTTTATAATAATGAAGGTAGTCAATGAAAGCAAAGGGGAAAAGAGCCCCAACATCTTCCATCATCTATCTATGTCTATGAAGCCTCTATAACTACTATCTAAGAAGGTAACATGACAGACTATCACTACCACAATTCAATGAAAATAGCTCAACAAAACTAAAGAAATACTCATCTCTGAATGCAGGGGAGGACTCACCACGATTTGAAATCAAGAAGCTCTGAACCTCAATGATGTAGCCTGCTGAAGTCCCCCTGTCTATAGAATCTGCATTATAAAACGATGCAGCGTCAAAGGGGCATTAGTATATGGAATGTACCATATGGAAAACAGGCTAAAGTAAACAACATAGGCATACAATATAACTTGACATACGACCATCAATAACTCAACCTCAAGTTGGAGTAAAGAACAGGACTCTATCACATCACTACTCATCTAAACATTACACCATCACATCAACCTTAGAGTACTATCAACAAGAACCTATCTGGGAGTTTCTATAACTAACAATCACCACTTATGAGCTAGTGATGATACAACGAAAAGTTGTCATTGCCAAATCCACCCAGTATCTTATCGGGATAAAGAACGATTCTATTGGAGATCCCAAAGAAATCTATCAAGTCCTTTGCAGGACAAAGGAAATATCCGCTTTCACTATCCAATCCTCTCCTACGCGGGCCAAGTAGTTAATGAGTGCGAGTGGGGCTCACTCTTACCCATTTCGTACTAATACTCCTCACAGAACTCAACATGCTCATAAGTCTATCAACATCAGGTTGGTTATACAACCAACCCCCTCCCCTCCACCCCCCCCAGGCGGGGACCTCATCTCATCTAACATCCTATCAACTCAAGGAATAGAATCTTCCTTTCAAAACTCTACCGGAACCTCATTTAAACCTCAAAGAAATTAATTTCATCTACTTTAGTCATCACAATACCCATGTCAAGACTCAGACCACGACAATCAACGCATTCAGACAATCAAGACTCTAGACATCACCCCCTAAGTTCATTCTTGAAAGCTTTAGCAAGGAATTCAGGTAGGGAAATTACGCAATCATAGAATAATATATGTAGACAGTTAGTTCATAGTATGATGATCATCAATTTAAGAAAATATACGTAGAATTTAGAGAAAATTTTCAGTATAACATTTAAGAACGAACACAAGACCCATCAACTATCAACTACTCAACCTAAACCAATCAAGGGGCATATGAGAGAACAATCATATGTTCTGGGTAGCCTTTACATACCTGGGACGAAGATTTTACTATACTTCAACAAGAATTGAACTCTAACTTGGAAATCCGTGGGCTCTCCCTTGCTATCTCTCTTAGGAACCTACGCTTTGAACTTGAAGGTAATGAGTTTTTGAAACCCTTTTGATATTAAATCAGGCTTAAAAAACGTTTTGGGGTATTAGAATGGATTAGGAATACCTAAAATACCCTTCCCGAATTTAAGAAAAAAACTCATCACCAAAATTACACTATTCCGTGACGTGGACCAATGGCGCACCAGTGTATTTCGGAAACTTTCGACCTCCGTCGAAAATTGAAGAAAAAGCATAAGTGTGGGTCTGCGATGGGTCTGCGTTGCGGCCCTGTCGCGCACCCTCACTGTTTTTGGTCAAACTTACGAAAATTATTTTTCGACTCGGTTACTCTAAAATTGGGTCGAGATCATTTTCCCACTCGATATTTTGTACTGATCGCAAATCTGATCTCGAATTTCCCATCGAAGCTTTGGAAGATGTGTTATGCATACGATTACGATTTAGAGGCATTTTGAAATTTTACGTCGTGTTACAGGTGAATACTAAATTTTAGCAGCATTATTGTGTTCTTTGGAACCTGAAAAGTTATC